>JAGKTI010012774.1:0-23505 GCA_018397915.1 Birgus latro
ATTCTCATTTCAAAGTCAAAGGTGGCTGTTGCGTATATGTACGCAACAATCTATCTTGCTCTCGTGTTCCTGAATTTTATTCTTCTGAATTCTCTACTCTCTGGCTTCGGCTTTCCTGTCATTCTCAGACTAAATATATCTGTGCTGTTTACTTATCTCCTAATACTACTGACCATCAAAAATTCTTTGACTATCTTACTACTATGATGGAACACATTCTATCCATTTCTCCTTTCTCTGAGATATCCATTCTAGAAAATTTCAATGTTCACCACTACCTTTGGCTCTCCTCTCCTTTCACTGACCTGGTGAAGAAGCCTACATCTGTTCTATCCTTAATGACCTAGAGCAGCTTGTACAGTACCCTACCCGTATCTCTGACCGCCTTGGAGAGAGTTCCAACACACTTGACCTTTTCCTAACAACTAATCCTTCTGCTTACACTGTTAATCTCTTCTCTCCGTTGGGCTTCTCCGATCATAACCTTATTACCTTAACTTGTCCTATCGCTCCGGCACGGCCTGTGGACCCTCCAAAGAAATGCCGCCTGTGGCACTTTGGAGCTGCAGATTGGGAGGCCCTCAGGCAGTACTTCTTTGATTGTCCTTGGAATGATAATTGCTTCCATGCCCTGGAACCATCTGAGTGTGCCTTGCGCATTACAGAGGTTATTCTCTCAGGCATGGAAGCATACATTCCTTTCTCATATCCTCTGACTAATGCAAGAAAGCCTTGGTTTAATCACGCTTGTTCTAATGCTGTCCGCAACAGGGAGAGGGCCTATGAAAGGTACCAGAGCCAACCTTCCCCTGAATCACACCTTTTCTATATTTCTGTCCGGAATCGTGCTAAGTCTGTTCTCCGCTCTGCTAAAAATAATTTCATCCGTGCTAAATGTTTCCAACTCGAATTTTTCTCTCTCCTTCTGGCACCTTGCCAAAAACCTTTCTAACAACTTTACCTCATCATCCTTCCCTCCTCTTTTCTTCTCTGATGACTCTGTAGCTATTTCGTCTACTGATAAAGCAGATCTCTTCGCTCAGACTTTCTCCTCTAATTCCACCTTAGCCTATTCCGGTGCTGTTGACTAACATTAAAATTTATTCAGATGATGCATTTTCTGCCATCACTGGCCTCAATACTAACAAGGCATATGGGCATGATGGAGTTCCTCCTGTTGTCCTCAGAAACTGTGCTTACAGTACACCCTGCTTAGCTAAACTCTTTCGCCTTTGTCTATAAACTTGTAACTTTCTTTCTTGCTGGATGTTTGCTTTCATTCAGCCAGTCCCAAAGAAGGGTGACCATTCCCAACCCTCTAGCTATCCTCCAATTACTTTAACATCGTGTGTCTCAAAAGTTTTCGAGTCAATTCTTAACAGATAAATCTTAAAGCATCTATCCTGTGACAACCTCATTTCTGATCGTCAGTATTGGTTCCGTCAGGGACGCTCCACTGGCGATCTTCTCACCTACCTTTCAGACTCCTGGTCATCCTCCTATAGGGACTTTGGCGAAAGCTTTGCCATTGCACTTGACATTTCCAAGGCTTTCGATCGAGTCTGGCATAAATCTTTAATTTCCAAACTGCCCTCCTACGGTTTCTATCCTTCTATCTGTGCCTTCATCTCTAGCTTCGTTTCTGGTCGTTCTATAGGCGCTGTTGTAGACGGCCATCGTTCTTCTCCTAGACCTGTCAACAGTGGTGCTCCTCAGGGCTCTATTCTATCACCAACTATCTTCCTTTTATTCATCAATGACCTTCTAAGTTGTACATCTAACCCTATCCACTCATATGCTGATGATTCCACCCTTCACCTTTCCATTCGGTTTCCACAACCTCCATCTCAGCAGTTACTTCAACAAAAAAGGGATGAGGCTATGGCACACCTTGGCTCGTATCTCTGATTGGGGTAAAAATAATCTTGTTATTTTTAATGCATAAAAAACTCAGCATGGGCTCGCATACTGTTCCTTCTAAGAAAAAACAAAAAACAAAATGAAAGAGAGCCAAATTCAAGATCCATTCATTTCGAGATGCCTGGACACACTGCATTTGAAAGACTCGAGATCATAGGAAGTAGGGAATACAGACGGAGGAAGACAGTTCCAGAGTTGACCAGTTGCATAAATGAAGGACTGGGAGTAACGGTTAACTCTTGCATTAGAGAGTTGGACAGAAAAGGGATTAGAGTTTGTAGCTAGACGGGTACTACATCCCCGTTGTAGAGGTGGAGGGATGCAAGGAGACAGTTCAGAGGAACATTGACTGTTGAAGTAGCGATAGAAGAGAGATAAAGATGCAACAGTGAGGTGGAGAGACAGAGGTTGAAGGGAATAAGTAAGAGGAGAAGAGTTAATGAGTCGAAAAGCCTTTGACTCCACCCTATTGAGAAGAGCTGAATGTGGGGAGCCTCCCCACACATGAGAGTTGTACTCCATGCAGGGGTGAATAAAACCCGTGTACAAGGTCAACAACTGCGCAGGAGTGAAGAAAGTTCGGAGTCGGCTTAGCACACCTAATCTCTTGGAAGCAGATTTCACGAGATGTTATATGTTCTTTCCAAGATAAATCCCGTGAGAATGAAACCCCAAGCATGTTCCAGAATGATGTAGGACTGAGCTGGACATTATTAAACATTAGTGGGTAATCCTGAGGAATATTTTGTCGGGTTGATAAGTGTAGGAACTGAGTCTTTGATGCATTAAAAATAAGAAGATTATTTTTTACCCCAGTCAGAGATACGAGCCAAGTCAGACATTAGGTGTGCCATAGCCTCATCCCTTGTTTGTTGAAGTAACTGCTGAGATGGACGTTGCGGAAACCGAATGGAAAGGTGAAGGGTGGAATCATCAGCATATGACCATTGGATCCCCTTTGATATAAAGGCCTCCACTGAATATGCCGAATAAGGTGGCACCAAAAGAAAGTCTCACTGGAAATTATGAGGCTGGAAGGTGAGATTATTTGCCACAGTCCCTCCCAACCAAACATGAATTCTACAGTAAATAATTTCACGGGCGTTCCTATTGGATCATCGTCTATTAAAGGTCCGACCGCACTGACTCCGGAGCTTATATACAGTTTGCCACCGAAAGTGAGAAGGCACTGTCTCGGCAGATCAGAGACCGGAACATTAAACATGCTTATGTCCATGAAGATCTACATGTACAATGTAAAAAGTCTCGCAGAAGATTACAAACATGATATCTTAAAGACTGAAATAGAAAACATTAGTTGGGATACTGTAGGTCTGAGTGTGATTCGCACAAAAAAAAAGTTAATTCAGCTCCAAGACAGCAATCACCTATTTTACTACAGAGGAAGGCAAAATGGAAGAGTTTGTGGTGTAGGATTTCTAATTTTACAGAAATCGTACAGAGAACATTGTTAAATTCAGCAGTGTACCTGACAGAGTAACATGAACTTTAATTAGGCTAGGAAAATGATGCATCCTGAAAGTAATACGAGTATATGCACCGACTTCTCAAAGTTCAGATGAAGAAATGAACATTCTGTGACGACAGCTCCCAGAGTATGGAAGAAGAAAAGACCAGATATACTGTACTCGTGGGTTACTTCAATGCAAAAGTTGGCATATTGAAAAATAAAGAAGCATGTATCGGAATATTCGGACTGGGAGAAAGGAATTACTGAGGCGAAATGGTGGTAAAATTTGTTGCAATGTATGACAAGAGAATAATGAACATTCACACACACAAAAAAAAAAAAAAAGGACAAATTGGACCTCACGAAGTCCAAACATAGAAACAAAAAATGAAATCTACTTCATAACAGCAGATAACAATAACACCATCATATATGTCTCAGTTATAAACAAGGTAAATGGAGGACGTGACCATAGAATGGTGCGTTGCAGAGCCATAGTCATTTTCAGAAGTGAAAGAAAGAAGCAGATTAAAAATAAAAAGATATGCCCAATAAAAGTAAGCAAAAGCAAAGCAAAATTTCAGATAGAAATAAGCAACAGATTTCTGTCTGTAAGTTATGCTAGATGTGACACTCATATGAGTTTTAATGACAGATTAATAAGAGTGCTAATAGAATCAATGGAGGTAGTAGGGAAAGCTAATATTTCCAAAGCAAACAGTTATAAAGAAATGATCCTCGAGATCATGAAAAGAAGAAAGGAGACGAAAGTAAAAACAAAGATGAAACAGAAAGAGCGGAATTAAATAAGCTTGTCAACAAGAAGCAGGAAGAAGAAAAGAAGAAAGAAAAGCATGGATCACTTCAAAGAAACCATCAAAAAATGAAAAAAAGTATGCAACATGCCCAAAGTAAAATGGCACTAGGAAAGAGACAAACTATATCAGTGAAAGACAAAAACTGTGAATTAATTAAATGCAGAGAAAGGATGGTGATGAACTCTGTAGAATTTTACAAAGAAATATATGCAACAAATACAATATTGTCAATAGCTAACTTTTCACTTGACACAAATGAAATATCAAAGTTAACACAAGAGTAAATATTTCTCTTAAAAGTATGAAAAGAAGAAAGGCCACAGGAGAAGGTAGAATAGTAGCAGATTTACTGTTGGATGCGGGAGTAGAAGTACAAAATAGGTATAAAGAAGAAGACATTTCCCAAAACATCATGTAATGCAAGAGTTGTTTTGTTTTTCAAAAAAAGGCAGCTCAAATGATCTTAGTAACTATTGACCCATTAGCCTATTACCGACTACTGTATTTACAAACTCTTCATTAAAGTCTTTTTGAACAGAAAAACAACAAATTTGGAAGAAAACCAAACTCGTAAACAGGCAGGATTCAGAAGCGGGTATTCGACTGCTGATAATCTAGACACAATGAATCAGATAATTAAGAAAACTACAAAATATGAAAAGCCATTGTGCTTAGGTTTTATTGATTACGAAAAGGCTTTTGATTCAATGGAGCACATAGCAAAATAAATTCATTACGGGAACAAGAAGTAAATGAGAACATCGTAAAACTGCTCTAAGTTATTTATGAAGAGAGAACTGCTACAGTTAAATTACGTAAAGACCGGGGGGAAATTAAGACTGAGAAGAGTGTGCAGCAAGGAGATACAATTTAATCAAAATTATTTACAGCATGCCTACAAAGTATTTTTTACAAATCTAGACCGGGAGAACAAAGGATTAAACATACATGGAGAAAACCTAAACCTATTAAGATTTGCAGATGACGTTCTCCTAATCTCAGAAACAGCAGAGACATTGCAAGAGATGTTAATTGACCTAAATAGAGATAGTCTCAAACTAGGGCTAAAGATGAACCGGAGTAAAACTTATGTTTTTCCCTAATACACCAAAGAGCGTCATCAGAATAAGCAAAGAAATTCTTGAAGTTATTGAGTACCTTAACTTGGGGCAAACACAAAAACTAACGAAACACAGTGATGGTAAAATAAAAAGATGCATCACAGTTGGATGGAAAGCTTTCGGTAAACATAGAAGCATTATGAAAAGTACCTTGCGGATATGTATGAAATGAAAGTATATAACGAATGCACAATCCCAGCTTTTACGTACAGTTGTGAGACCTGGAAGCTAACAAAATCGATGGAAAGGCAACTAATCCGTTCTCAAAGAGCAATGGAAATGTCAATGTTGGACATATCTTTAAGAGACAGGAAAATATCATCTTGGGTGAGACAGAAAACTAAAGCCAAAAATATTTCAGAAGCTATAAATGACCAGAAAAGTAGGTGAGCTGGTCATGTAGCAAGAATAAAGAATTACCAGTGGAGCCAGAGGCTAACTGAATAGACTCCAAGAGATAGTAAGCGTAGCAGGAAAGGGCCAGACAAAAGGTGGAGAGATGAGATAGAGAAGTTTGTGGGCTAAACGTGTCAGAGATAGGTTCAGTCAAGGAATTCCTGGAAAAGGTTGGCAGAGGCCTTTGTTCAGCAGTGGACTTGCAGTGAAAGGTTTTTGCATTAAGGGAGATAGGAGTTCATGTTGTATAAATCACTAATATAATGCCGTCTCCTTCATTGGAGAAAAATGATAGGCTACTGCGAAATTAATAATGGTCTATATCGTATTCTTGCAGTTTCACGCAGCCCAACATTTAAAATCTGATCGCTGCAATTTAGCTCAAGTAATCAGATAGTCTAATAACACAGTATGGTTGTTCAGCGAGGCGACTTTCCATATATAGAAGGGGGAACTATAGGAGCGCCGAGAATATTAATAATAACACAGTATGGTTGTTCAGCGAGGCAACTTTCCATATACAGAAGGGGGAACTATAGGAGCGCCGAGAATATTAATTACTCG
Source organism: Birgus latro (assembly GCA_018397915.1). NCBI lineage: Eukaryota > Metazoa > Arthropoda > Malacostraca > Decapoda > Coenobitidae > Birgus > Birgus latro. The sequence goes on from JAGKTI010012774.1 coordinate 6,291, forward strand.
AGCTACGCTCTAACCGAGGTTGTGTTGTATATTATTTTGAAATGTTTACGAATTGAGTAATGGTTCCAACTTCTGTTTTATTTCAGTCATATTAGGGTTTATAGCAGTCTCTGAACTTCTTGAATCTATTTAGCAAGTAGGCTAAATTATATTCTCAGGGACAAGAGGTAACAATAGAAACCGGATAATCTTTTCACTTCGGTGACGTACCTTTTATTATATCATGTCACTGCCAGATGTTTTAATTCAGCTTAATCCAATGTTCTAGCACTGATGGCATTTATAAAGCTTGTCTTCTAACCTCTTCAGTAGGGATAGTCTCTCTAAACCAGAGTAAAATCGTCTGGTGCTGAAAACTACAAATTATATTAAGAACGTCATTGTAGTGAATGGATTGTTACCTTTCCAGTCACGATACAAGTGACTGTATCCCAAATAAACCAATATGGATATTATTATATCCGTATGTCAGAATGATGCTGAAGAAGGGTAGGATTAAGACGTTTATTTCGTTTGTGTGGCAGGTCGAATATTACCAGAAATAGAGAGAGAAAAGTCATATTACCCCTTGCAAGATATGAGTACAGGGTTAGGTCACAGTAGGCTAGTACACTTCTGGGTAAATGAGTACTTGCATCCCTTCAGGGAATTACATGATAAATAAACCTCCACACACTCGAGGGGCTCGAGATAATGTGCATGGCTAGACCATCACCCCGATTAGAGCCCTGTCACTACTCAACCAACAGGCGTCTTAATTAATTACTACTTATAGGAAATTGCTACAAAGAATAAGTTTCACTGCTAATTCCCTTTTAAAGGTGAGCGAATCAAGTCTGGCACAAAGTTTTAAAAATGGATGACAATAAAATTAAATCAGCAGACTCAGTATCCGCGGGAGCCCTGCAACATACTAAACATTCGATGATAAAACTATCCACCTCAGTACAGTCGTTGGTTTCATAATGGGCATTGTGTCTGGTCGCGTTTTTTTCTCAGGCAAACATGTCTTTCTGGATAGTGTATTTCATACGTCATATTAAATTCCTTCTTTTTGATGCAATGTTAAGAACAGAAAAGGTAAGCATAAAGCAAAAACTACAGCACAATATTCTCAAACATTTCGTTTAATGTTTCAAAATGTTACAAGAGACAAATATAGAGATAATTCTTTGATCGAGTCTACGCAGATGCTCACATTCTCGTCAGCTAAGAAGGCCCTAGCACCTCTTCTTTGGAGTTATATTTTTCATATTGCACCTTGATATTGTCTTGCCTGATTTTCATGTGTTATTATTACAGACATTGACTTAGCAGATAATATAGAACTGATTTATTAACATCCACTATGCAGAAATATATTAATACCCTTTTCAGGCACAAAATGATCCACAGGTATACGTGGCGAGTGATGAGAAGGGTGGGTGGTAAACTGAATGAACGGAAGACAATGATTGATTAGCCGTGTGTGTGTGGATAAAAGGTTGAAAAGGTGTGTAATGGATGCAAGAGTATATAGAGGTTGGGGGAGAGGATACAAGTCCAAATGAAATAGAGAAATAGAAGGGAAGGACAGGAGGAAGTAGTGCATACAAGGAGGGTGGAAAGGTTACAAGAGGATTGAAACAAGGCAGAATACAAGAGGGAAGCGGAGGAGCGATTGTGTAAATATGGATTGGAGCAGATAGGGGACGTGGAAGGTGTGTGCAAGATATTCACAGAAGGAATCTGTGCAGCATGTGAGGTGGTGTGTGGGGTGAAGAGAAGACGAAAGGGGGTTCAGGGAACAGCATGGTGGACTGAAGAGGTGAGAGAGGCTGTGGCACAAAAGACGAAAGCATATAATGAGTGGATGAGGAACAGGGGCGTCGAAGAAGCTGAAAGATTGAGAGACGGAAGAGAGAGTTATATGCAGAGAGGAGGAGAGAGGTGAAAAGATTAGTAAGAGAGAGTAAGAGAGTGGATGAGGAATTTGGAAGGAATTTCAGTGTAAAGTGGAGGGAATGTAAGAAAATGTACTGGAAAGAGGTAAAGAGAGTTATACAGGGTGCCAAAGAAGTTAGCTGGGGAGTGAAATATAAAAGTGGTAGATAACTAGTGGAGAAGGTAGAAAAAGTGAGCAGAGGAAGGGAACATTTTAAGGAAGTGTTGAACATAGAGAATGAAAATACTACGAGTGGATGGGAAATGGCTGGGAGAAGGAGGGATGTGAGAAGAGGGGAAGAATTCAGTAGGATGGAAGTTGTGGAAGCATTGAAGAAAGTTAAAATGGGGAAAGCCCCAGGAAATGATGGAGTGTGTAGTGAAATCCTGAAGCATGGGGGAGAGATAGTAGTAGAATGGATGTGGAAGATGTGCAGATTGGCCTGGAAGGAAGGTAGAGTCCCGGAGGATTGGAAGTCAGGAATAGTTACTCCCCTGTACAAAGGAAAAGAGGAAAATGAAGTGTGTGGCAATCATAGGGGCATTTGTCTTCTTAGTGTAACAGGAAAAGTATATTGTAGGATAATTATTGACAGAGTCAGGGAAATAACAGAGTAATTAATTGAAGAACAGGGAGGTTTTAGGAAGGGAAGAGGTTGTGTAGATCAGATATTCATTCTTATATCATTATTAAAAAAGTTTCTATAGAAGGGAAAGAAGTTGTATGCAGCCTTCATAGATTTGGAGAAAGCATATGACAGGGTGGATAGACAAGGATTGTGCAAAAGTATTAAGAATATATGGAGTAGATGGGAAGTTGTTGAAGGCCGTGAAAAGTATGTATGAGGGAGCTAAGGCTGCAGTTCATGTGGATAGTGAACCAAGTGAATTTTTCTAATTGAAGGTTGGATTAAAACAGGGATGTGTCATGTCTCCATGGTTGTTCCATCTGGATATGGATGGGGTAAGAAAAGAGATACAGGGTTGGGCAGTGGATGTTTGAGCGGCCCTAGTGACAGAGGGCAGTATTTGCAAACTCCCTGTACTGTTGTTTGCAGATTATACTGTGTTGTTAACCCGGGGCGTCCCAGCGACATACGGGTATGTTGCAGTGTTTTGTCGCGGTGACACCCGATGACATACCCATATGTTATGCAATTGCAAGGTCCGTCATTTGCCCATTTTTCAAATCTCGCACTTGATTTTTGGTATATAGGTGTGGGACACCTTACTCTATCTGCCATAAGGCGGGGACAACGGGCGACCCCTCGTGACCTGCATGCGGCCTTGTCTCGGTCACTCACCTGTTAGCAGTGATCCAGGTCAGACATGGCGTGCTGAGGTCTCTCTGACGTTGAAATTCAAGCAGCCCTGAACGCATTCACCGGTGATAGTTATTCGCCTGTCGATGACGATGTGGCGGACAAGGATTACGTGCAGCCTGAGAAGGAGAGTAGCAGCAGTGATGAGGAAGTCCGGTCCCCGAGGAAGTGCCGCTACATTGCGTATCATGCTGCTAGAGAGGGCCAGCCTGCACCCCAAGCATGTGCACACACCTCTCTCCAGCTCCTACAGGAAAGGGAGGGCAATAGCAAGGACGAGGACGGAGCCATGGGATGTGCTGCCACGTGGTACGGTCAGGAGCACATCTCGTATCGGGGACCTCAGGGGCCAGCAAGGAGGAGAATGAGGTATGGGCCTAGTGTTTTGTATGGGGAGGGCGGAAGTGGCATGGCGGGAGTGCATAGCGAAGGGGAAAGTGGTGTGGCGAGAGTGTGTGTTGAAAGGGAAAGTGGCGGGTGGGAGGAGGCGCGGTCACGCGGTGCAATTATGGACCGGGGAGGTGAGGAAGAGCCGCTCCCAAGCACGTCATTTGCTCCGCATTATTCCCGCACTTCCTCCCCACAGGCCCCTGATGTTTCAAAAGGCTGAAAGGGGAAGGGAAAGGGATGGGAAAAGGCCGAGGGAAGAGGAGCGCGGGTGGGGAAGCCTGCCGCTCTCCACCTCCCCAACCTCAAACACGTGGAAGCCCACAGGAGATCGATTAGACACTACTACCTTACCTAAACATCCTTTTCCACCTGTATATAATGGCAGAGAGAAGCCCATCACATGAGAGGAGGGGAAAGAGAATGCCCGAGAGCACAACTGGGGCAAAGTAAGGAGAAAGGGGAGGCTGGCCATCACGCTAAGCTCGTTTGTAAATCACTATCAAGATAACTGTACAATAAAACTCAGTAGCTATCTACCTAGGCCCCAGCACAGGACAGGTGTCAAGTGTGTGGAAACTCTAAAGTGAGAGCAAGCATTCAGAGAAAAGGCACCAGGTACGAGTGTGTAGAGTGCGACGTCGGGTTTTGCATTTCACCTTACTTTAGAGAGTATCATACCTTGCTTCATTTTTTAATAATGTGTTATTTTGATATGACGATCTATGTCCTGTAAATATGCGATAATCTGATGCTCAGTGTAATAATAAGGCCTGTAAATATGTGATAAGAGTTGAATAAGTGGAAACGGGTGTAATGTTAGTGGAAAAGTATAATGTAAGAGGAAAAATAGAAGCTAAGTTGAAAAAAGTCGTAGCGAGTGTGCTTGCTACGTAAATATGCGCTTATATTACACTAAGTATAATTGTAAGGCATCTAAATAGGTGATAACTGCTATATAAAGTGAGAAAGTGTATAATGTTAGTGGAAAATTATTGTTAGTTGAAAAAATGAAATATATGTGAGAAACAACAGTCATAGCGAGTGCGCTGACTATGTAAATGTTCGCTATCATTACACTAAATATCATTGTAAGGCATGTAAATAGGTGAAAACGTTTACATAAAGTGAAAAATGGTCTAATGCCATTGAGACATTATTATGCAAGTAGAAAAAATGATATGTTTGCTGAAACAAGAACCTTAGCAAATCATGTGTGACCAGTGTGGCCGAAATCGCTAGTGGAACAATGCTTATTATCCTATATTTCTGTATGAAATCATTAGATTGTTGTAGTACATGTTTTTTACTTCCAAATCAATAAATGTAACCCTGTTGTGAGTTGTTTCCCATAATAATACCTACCATAGAAAACATGACAGCCAGACACGACAGTGACAATACGGTACCTGCTGGAGGGAAGCTAACCTGTTCAGACCACTCATGGACCAAGGTGGGAACTTTCTTTGTGGTTTTCCGTTGTTTCTCACCAAAAGCGGATGTTTGAGCCCCCCCAAAAAAAAATCTAAAATCGGTCAGGATTGGGATGGTCAGAGGTAAAAAATCGGTTGGGACGTGATGGATTAAGTGAAGACGAATGGGAGCTACAAGGCTTGAGTGTGTAAGAAATGAAATCAAAAGGTGAATGGAGGGAAGAATAAAGTTATGGTCTTCGAGAGAAGTGAAGTCAGTGAATGTACAGTGAGGCTGGATGAGGAAGCAATGGAAAATGTGAGTGCATTTAAGTACTTGGGTAGTGTGATGAGTAAGGATGGAAGAGTAGTGGATGAAGTGCTTGAAAATGTACAACAAGGAAGAAAAGTTGCTTGTTCCTTGAAAGCAGTGATAAGAAACAGGGAAGTGAGAATGGAAATGAAAAAGCTACTACATGACAGTTTTGTGATACCAACTCTAACGTATGGAAGTGAAGCTTGAACCTTGTTGAAGGGACAGAAGTCAAGAGTGAGAGCAGTGAAAATGAGTTATCTGAAAGTAGTGTGTGGGGTTACATGGAGAGAGACTAACAAATGAGGAAATGAAGGGGCATTGTGGTGTGGATGTGTGTGTGATGGAAAACATTAGGAGAAATACAATTATTTGGTTTGGGCATGTGTCGAGGATGGAGAGTTAGAGACTAATGAGGAGAGTATGTGAGTGAGGTGGAGGAGGGAAGAGGGAGTGGGAGGCCGAGGATGAAATGGATGGATGGATTGGAGAGGTGTACATGAGAGAGGGAAGTGGGCTGGGGGGAGAGCAATGAACTTGCGCAGCACAGGGCTACATGGAGGCGATTTGTTTGTGTCCACCCCTTGCTGGATTGATGCATCTGACAAGAAATAGGAAGATAGATAGTCTTTTCTTAATTGGGTCTAACTGGTCTGATGTTCTTTAACACAAATGTGATGACATGGGAAAGTGTGTGGTTTATAGGAGGGTAGCTTGGCATAAGGAAACTGTCACCTCCATTCCCAGAGTGTGACACAATAACTCATTATTATCTAAATTTTTTTTTTTCATCTCAGAAACTACACATGAACACTAAATCAGTTGCTAACAGATGAAACTGAAGCTTTACATATTTCCCTGTCATTGGTACTTATGTAAATAGACAAGTATATATGTAGGTGTAAATACAGTGACATAAATATAGGTAAATAAATACATACATAAAGAAAATCCACTTACTTCTCCAGCTGGATTTGGAGGTGAGGAGTTATGTTTTGTGTGTGTGTGTCTGGATGTGTGTGTGTGTGTGTGTGTGTATGTGTGTGTTTGTCTGGATGTGTGTGTGTGTGTGTGTGTGTGTGTGTGTGTGTGTGTGTGTGCTTCTTTAGTGAAGGTCTCTCTCAGCATGGAACCGCTCAAAATAGTCACCCATGGAAAGCAGCACATCACATACAGGACACATGATCCTTGTGTCCTTCCTCACCCCCAACCTGAAGCACAAGGTGCACCTGAGCCCCTTCCCATGGGGGATCCTTGCCCGGTTGTGGCCCAGGGTGCGATCTAACCTTACGTCGTCGTCTATCATCCGGCGATGCTTCCATGGATGCCCTCGTGCTCCTCCTTTGTCCTGTCTTCCTGGAGTGGCAGCTGCAGGCCCAGGCACGGGTTCTCCCGACGGACCAGCAACTGGAGGTGATGGCAGGGCTGACACCCGTGATGGCCCTGCTGCAGGCAGTGCTGGTACTGGTGCAGGCACCTGTGGTAGTCCTCCTGCAGGCAGTGCTGGTGGTGGTGCTGGCACTGGTGGTTGTAGTCCTGCAGGCAGTGCTGGTGCTGGTGGTGGCACGACCAATCCTGGTGCTGGTGCCTGTGCCTGCTGGGTGCCAGGTCCTGGTAGTGCTGGCCGTCGGGTTGGAAGGTCTGGGGCATGGTAGATTACGTGTCAAGACGCGGGCCAGGCCTCTTCATGGAAATGCAGAAGATCGTAGCTGATCTGCTCCACAAATTCAAGGAGAGTTACTGCCGCTTGTCTGTACATTTTGTACAAGGCGAACGCGTTGAAGAGTGCCATGTAGACGATGTAGAATGTGATCTTTTTCGTCCACTTGACGGTTCGCCGTTGGATGGGGTAGTACTGGACCATCTGGTCGAAATGGTCCACCCCACCCATGTACCTGTTGTAGTCCTTCACAACGACGGGCTTCTGGACTACCTTCTCCACAAAGGTTGTCCCCCCGTCATTACCCCGCACCTTCCCTCGAACCCTCTTTGGAATGGTGTGGGGCTGTGGAAGGTGGACACCATGCTCACAATCCGTTTGTCCCTCCACAGCAGGACGAGCACGTTGTCCTTGTGCCTGTAAGCCATGCCCCTCTCAGGCAGGCTCTTAGCCCTGGCAATGGCCTGCAGCTGGCGTGGTGCTCCTCTAGGCAGCCGTACGGTCCCACACACGTAAAAGCCTGCTGTGAAGAGTCGTTTGCGCAGGGCTACAGAATTATAATAATTGTCCATGAATAACTTGTAGCCCTGGTCAATCAGTGGTTCCACGAGGCCTAGCACGGTGTTCTCGAGGGTCCACTGCACCCCCGTGTAGATCTAGAAGTTCCAGATGTAGCCTGAGGTCACCTCAGCCAACATATAGAGCTTGATGGCATACTTGGTGGGCTTCTGGGGTTTGTAAACACGGAAGGAGAGCCGTCCCTTCCACCCCAGAGAGCCCTCATCCAGGCTGAGACACTCCTCGGGTTGGTATGTCGCCTGGAACCGCTGAAGGAAGTACTCAAAGACCGTGTGAACGTGGATGAGCCGATGTTTGCTGTCCTGGTATGGCGAGTGAGTTGAAGCAGTGGAAGTGCCAGAGGATGGCATTGAACCGCCTTCCACTTGTTGCTCGCCGGAACCTTGGGTAGTTGTGCGGCTCTTTCCTCCTCCAGTAGCGCCTGATAGTCGGCATATGCACGACTCCCATGAAGAGGTATAGCCCCAGGAACTTGGCCATCTCCTCTTCATTACAGATGAACCAGGCATCCAGCTAAGTCCCCAGGAATGTGGTGTACCGGTTGGTTTCCACAGTGAGATATGACAACAACTCATGCATGAAGAATAGCTGGAAGAACTGCAGTTGCTGGGATATCCACCTTGATCCCTGGGAAGCCAGTGAACGGCCCGTGGTTCTGTGTGAACGAGCCACTGCTCCACCCGATATCCTCTTCAGTGGCGGTGGCCGCGGAGGCAGCTGGTCGGTGTGCCAACACCATTCGGCCTGCCCTCTGACCCCTTGGACGTCCCCCATGTCCAGGCAGTGGACCACGACGCCCTCGTCTAGGAGGGGACGGCTCAGACGAAGACGAGACAGAGGGCTCCGGGGACGACCATTCTCCTTCGCCTGGCCGGCAAGGATGTCACCATAGCGTCCTGCACAGCAGAAGCAGGTGGAGGAGCCATCCTCACATACTATGGCCCAGCTGTCGGTAACATTGGCTCGGCCAAGGGGGCAGAGGGACCTGGAGATGGAGAGGCGACGAAGACAGCGGTGTGACCGGGAGGTCCTAGAGGTGTTGAGGGTGCTGCAGTGGTGCCAGCAGCTGGTGGTGGTGATGTCTCCCGTGGTGGAAGGCGGTGGGGCAGCTCCACTTCCAGGTGGGAGGGTGTCAATTCCTCCTCTTCCACCCCTGTCGCTCTCCGATTGTATCTCCTCGAGGAGTCTTGCCCATTCTTCTTATGCCAACCCCCATTTCATTTTCGCTTTGCAAAAGAATGTCTTTGTTGCAAGCCAACTGGAGAAAGATATGCTTTGCTTAGCGATGTGGGCTGAAAGAAAACAATCAAGATATTGTATTCACAGCCAGCCAGTAACTTTCATCAACACTGGCACAACACAAGGAATCATGATATAAGTCTATGTCCTTGAAAAACATCATCTGCTACACCTGACTTACCGCAGAGGTTGAGGCCACCTACATGTCATACGGGCCACATGCGAGAAACAATAGTAAATACATAAAAACAGTGCAGTGTGTCCTCGTAAGGGAAATCACGTCATACACCTGTCTTACCGTGAAGGTAGCAAAATGCTATTTGACGAACGGGCAACGTGCATGAGCCTCAGTGGTGAATTGTTTCATACACTGATAAATTTGGTTATGCCTCATGGGAAAAAAAAAACCAACAGTGTAGTGTGTCCTCGTAAGGGAAATCACGTGTCGTACACCTAGGTTAGCATGAAGGTAGTGCTACGTGTCTAGCTCCTACAAAATTGTAAGGAGGCCGAGGTGTGCTGTTTTCGTGTTGTTTATTTTTTTTTTTTTTTTGTCCATGAGACATTATCAAAAATTATCAGTGTTTGAGAAACAATTCACCACTGAGGTTCATGCATGTAGCCCGTACGTTACGTAGCATTTTGCTACCTTCGCAGTAAGTCAGGTGTACGACACGTGATTTCCCTTACGAGGACACGCTGCACTGTTTGCGTTTTTTTCCCTCCCACGAGACATTGCCAAATTTATCAGTGTATGAGAAACAATTCACCACTGAGGTTCATGAACGTGGCCCGTACGTCACGTAGCATTTCGCTACCTTCACGGTAACTCAGGTGTAGGACATGACATTTCCATGTCGAAAACACGCAGCACTATTTTTTGGGTTTTCTGTTCACATGAGACATAACCAAAGCAATCACTTTATGAGAAACACAGAACACTTCACCACAAAATTACATGCACGTCGTCCGAATGTCTAATGGCATTTCCGGCTTACTTAGGTGTACGATACGTGACTTCCTTACGAGAAAACGCGCTGTTTACGTATTTTTTTCTGCTTATTTTCCCCTCATGAGACATAACCAAATCTAGCAGTATGTGAAAAACAATTCACCACAAAAGTACATGCACGTGATTCGTATGTCTTGTGGCATTTCCGGTTTACTCAGGTGTACGAGGCGTGGTCTGTCTTACGAGCACGTGGGTCACTCATTTTATTTTCACATTATACATAACAAAACCTTTCAATTTATGAGAAACACAGTATATATAACCACTCAAAGTACATGCAGGTGTTACTTAGTTCACGTTTAATTTCGCTACCTTTCCGCTAAACTCAGGTGTTTACGTGACGACATCTTTCTTGCGACCACGTACTTCTCCCTTTCTCTTTGCGCATTACACATTCCAAATCTATCATTTTTTTTTTTTAGAAATTCAGTATATTTCACCACTAAAACTACATGCAGGCGTTCCATTTCTCACACTAGATTTCACAACCTTTGTGGTAGGTCAGGTGTAAGCAGACGACATCTTCCTTATGAGCATGTGGTTCACTCTTTCATTTTCCACATTACAAAATATACCATTTTTTGAGAAATTCAGTATACATGACCACTAAAAGTACATGCAGGTGTTACTTAGTTCACGTTTGATTTCGCAACCTTTCCGCTAAACCCAGGTGCTTACGTGACGAAGTCTTTCTTACGACCACGTGCTCCTCCCTTTCTCTTTCCACATTACACATTACAAAATCTATCATTTTTTTTAAGAAATTCAGTATATTACACCACTAAAACTACATGCAGGTGTGCTGTTTCTCATGTTGGATATCACAACCTTTGTGGTAGGTCAGGTGTAAGCAGACGACGTCTTCCTTACAAGCTCGTGGTTCACTCTTTCTCTTTCCACATTACGCATTACAAGATCTATCATTTTTTGAGAAATATGGTCTATTTCACCACTAAAACTACCTGCAGGTGTTACTTAGTTCACGTTTGATTTCGCATCCTTTCCGCTAAACTCAGTTGTTTACGTGACAACGTCTTTCTTATGATCACGTGCTTCTCCCTTTCTCTTTCCACATTACACATTACAAATTCTGTCACTTTTTTTTAAATTCAGTATATTTCACCACTAAAACTACATGCAGGTGTGCCGTTTCTCATGTTGGATTTCACAACCTTTGTGGCAGGTCAGGTGTAAGCAGACAACGCCTTTCTTATCAGCACGTAGTTCACTCTTTCTCTTTCCACATTAAAAAATCTACCATTTTCTGAGAAATTCAGTATACATGACCACTAAAAGTACATGCAGGTGTTACTTAGTTCATGTTTGATTTCACAACCTTTCCGCTAAACTCAGGTATTTATGTGACAACGTCTTTCTTACGAGCACGTTTTCTCTTTCCACATTACACATTACAAAATCTATCATTTTTTCAGAAATACAGTCTATTTCATCACTAAAAGTATATGCAGGTGTTACGTAGTTCACATTTCATTTCGCTACCTTTGTGCTACACTCACGTGTTCAGGAAACGATGTTTTTCTTACGATCACATGCTTCACTCTTTCTCTTTCCACATTACACATTACAAAATCTATATATATTTTTTTTTCAGAAACACGATCTATTTCACCAGTAAATGAACATGCAGGTATTATGTAGTTCACATTTCATTTCACTACCTTTGAACTACACTCACATGTTCGGGTGATGCTGTTTTTCTTACGAGCACATGCTTCACTCTTTCTCTTTCCACATTACACATTACAAAATCTATCACACACTTATAGTTCAGAACAACACTATATGAACGTGCTTTGTGTGTCACCTGTACAATAACTCAGGTATCGCATACGATATTTTCTGCCGGGCACGTGTTGCAGTGTTTAAGTTGTTCCACACAATCATACGCTGAACATATCACTATTACAATCATACTTTATACCACACAAGAAGCATAAGGAATAATGTTTTATAACAATAAAATAAAATATCCCTAAACCTCCTCAATTTTCACACCGTCATGGCAAGAGTGTGCCATCACTGTATGGCGTATGTGACTCATGCCCTGGCTAATATTTTATCACCTTCACTTGTTCCACTGTATTCCTTTTTATTCCACAATAACACTCACACACATATAGCAGCATAAAACAATGATTTCACACATATCTGGGCAATTTATTCCATTCATGACTACGCGGTGTCATAAGGCGGTTTCCCACCTCCCCCAATATAAAGCTGCTGCACATTTCACCATATCCTTGCTCACTAGCTATTGCACAATATTTTCACCTGAATCAGTGTCACTATTTCAATGGTTGAATAATCACATCTGGTGCAGGGCAGGGGAAGGGTTTTTTTAGGGACACGGCAAAAATCTTAGTTGGGACAATGGCTGATAACAGCAGGAATGAATCACAAACACCCATTTCCCTAATGCAAACACCAAATCTAATCACAATATTGCCCCGAAAGTCGATACAGGCACTATTGGTATGTTGGATGATGTTGTGCGCCTGGGACGGGAGAAATAAAGGAGGATTTAAAGGGACAGAGCCACGTGTTACCTTCTCCCTCAACAGCCAGTGTGGTACTAATCAATCTGGCAGTGCTGTCGCCTGTCGCAGGTCCCAGAGTTGCTAACTCATCACTTTTGACAAGAGCTGGGCAAGCTATGATGCCGCTAAAAATGATGCCGATTGACCGAAAACTTTATTTTTGGCATAATTTTTAAGCCTTTTATGACGCATTTGTCGTCATCGTGCATTTACCCGGAAAGACCCTTATGACGTTTGTCATCATCCCTCATTTACACGGAAAGACCCATATGATGTTTGTCGTCATCCCGCATTTACGCGGAAAGACCCATGTGATGCCTAATGTGTCACCGTGCATGAAAGGGTTAATGCATAGTGGTAATTTTACAAAGAATCACGCCTCCCCATTTTCATAGTGTTGGATGCGGTCCTGTACTGACAACAGCAAGGAAGGTTTTTTTTTTTTTTAGCATATCTGTGGGCTTATGGAGAACAATGAAACTAGTTACAATCCAAAGGACAGTGGATTATCTCCCTTTGACACAGTGGGATTCAAGCCAGTGATATTAGGACATCAATCTCAGTAACACCTCCCAGCCCCATCTTCTCCTGCAGTTGTTACTGAGAAAGAGAGGTGAGGCCACAGAATTTTCCTTTACTGGCCACTGTTCAGCCACTAATCTGAGGACTGACTGTGTGAAACCACTACCTCCACCAAACTGTGTGAGCTTCTTTTCTGGGGAACCAGCAGAGCGAATGCTGATCTTAGCCGTAACTTATCTTAGCTGACCTCTGTGTTCGAGATTTGAGAATTAGTGATGATAAGGATCAGACAGTGTTGAATTACGAGGACACAAATCAGGCGGAGCTGAACTCAAGTGGTGAGGATCACCCCCCATAGAATGCAGTAGTCAGTCCTATTAGAATGACCTGTCATGATTGCCCTCCTTAGAGGGGTCAATGAAGGAGAAGAGGGTGGCTACTAGGATTATACCAAGAGTGGCTAGTGGTGGAAGAGTCACTTCTCTAAATTCCAGACTCCAACAAATTCCTCTTCTAGCTTACAATGTAGTGTATGAAGTACCCCAAGACACCAAGTCCTAAGTTAAGATTTTGTATCCAACTTAACTGTACATAGGAGCCTCAGAATTATTCGATTCCTTGCACAGTCTCCGGTTCTCCTTGAATTGTCACAAGACTCTGAGGCCGGAATAATAACAATAATAATAGCAGCGAAAACAGTCCCCCCAATGTAGTTGGTGAAGACTACAAATTAATGAAATAAACTCTTAGGAATCAGTCTGCCACACTTAATCTACTGTCCTCCAGACAGTCGCTAGACTCCTGCTGCTGTTTCTTACATTGACCTTGACACCATTGGGGAGATTTGAATTTCTATCAACAATGACCAGGATGCATAACCTGGGCCCTACAGATTCCTTGCACAGCCTCTGGCTCTTTTTGAATCGTCACAAGAATCTGAAGCTGGAATAATAATAATAATAATAACAGCAAAAACAGTAGCCTCTACCTATGTAGTAGGTGGAGACTAATAATACCAGTGACAACAATAGTCTCCACCTATGTAGAAGGTGGACCCTAATAATAATGTTAAGAAGCCCGTAGTCAATGATGTCCAGCTCTAAGCAGACCAAGCTTTGAGTTTCAGCACTAAGAGTTATTTGTATATGAAGGTACCCCAGTTCAACATTCCATCCAAGAATCATGGCCCTTGCTTAATAATCTTCGGAACCTTAGCATTTCACGCAAGGTCGTAATTTTAGCGCTTTTCGTATTTTCTGCACTTGATGACGTTTCACCCCTGACCTGGCGGATATAGATCATGCATGTGTGTTGCACACTTGTAGTACTCATTAACGTCTAACAGCATACTAAGTTTCATTCGATTCCATCCACCCACTGTGGACTTAGGGACTGGAAGTGAATTTCGACACAATGTCATTTTTGTATGGAGGTATTGCAGTGCAACATTGCACCGAAGAATCATGGCCATGGCTTGATAATCTTTGAAGCCATAGCATTTTGTGCAAGCGTATTTGTGATATTAGCTATTTTCACTGTTTTGACATTTGATGACTTATGCCCTCTGACCTGGCTATGTAGCACATAGGTGTATGGTAAAAATTTGTTGTAGTAGTCAATGTCAATAAACATGCAAACTTTAATTCATTTCCATTGATCCACTGGGGAACTAGTGGGGCATTTGTAAAAACTGGTAAAGGTTGCTAGTGATGCTGAGGCCAATCTTCGCAAAGTTGTTGCACGCAAACTAGAGGAGAGAGAAAGAAAAATGGACGGCACACTACGATAAGGAATAACCTCAAGATTACAACTCAAGGAGTCAGAGCTTTCTCTTTCCATTAGTAATGCTGCTACAGCTCAAACGGCGAAAAATATGATAAAAATAAGTTTTCGGCCATTGCCAGGAAACGAGTAGTTGCCTAGCAACCAAAACCTTGCAGGCACAACTAGGTCATAGGCTGGTTATTGTGCCCAAGTTTGGTCAGAATCAGTTAATTCTGAAGGGTAGAAGTGCCTGTCATAAACAAGAGAGAAAGAATAGAAGAACACAAGAAAGAAAGAAGATAGAAAACGTGACTTAGAGTAAGGGCAGCGTGGAGCTGGCCGAGTCCCATCGACGTACGATGTACGTCACTATTTTTTTCCGCGGACAGACCCAACGACGTACATCATACATCACGCAATTGCAAGGCCCATTGTGTGCACATTTTTCAACATTCGCTGGTGATTTTTGGTAGGCATATGTGGGAGACCTTCCTCTACCTGGTCTCAAGCGGGGATACCGCCTGGCCCCTCCTAACCCCCTCTTCCCCCCTCCCCCCCACACTGGGCAATTCACCTGTTAGCAGTAAGCTGGCCAGTAAAGGTATGTTGCCCCACGGTCTCTCTAATGATGAAATTCATGGTGAAAGTGATTCCTGAGGTGGAGGACAAAGAAACAAAGAAGCTAGAGGTAGAAACAAACAACAGTGATGAGGTGGTAATGTCGTAAAGGAAGGTGCCATATACTGGGGTTTTGGGTAAGTGAACAATGCTTATAAACGCCTATATTATTGTGTGAAAACCATTATAGACTTTTACTACACATAAATTCGTACCAAATAAATGAAATAAATACGTAATTTAAAGTGGCTTGAATTAGTCAACCCTTCCATAGTTCGTTTTCTTAGCCAGGTGTCCTGAAAAAGAAGGAAAACGTAAGGTTGAGTGACACCTGTATCAAAATTGTTTTACCTGAGGATCGCGATTTCACTATGAATTTTCGATGTTTCTCACCAAATGCGAAGGTTTCAGCCAAAAACCAAAAAGTCGAAAATCAGTCGGGATCTGGGGGTAGGCTGGGTAAAAAACCGGTTGGGACTCGGCGGGTTAAACAAGTAATCCGTGATTGGACTGAGGACTTTTAATTGGTAGTTTTTGTCCTCTTGTACTATATTTCTCGTAGCCCAGTGGCAAAATAAGACAATACTAGGACTTTACATCCTTTCCATAGCACTTCTTCATGACCAGCACCGAATTCCAGTGTTAATACTCTAGCCACTGCACAGCATTCATGACTGAGGGATGGCAATTTTATGCCTCCTGAAAGTGAACAGAGTATCGTTAATCTGTAACCCCTGCAGCCTGATGATTCAAGAATATACTACAGAATATGTCATCTTAGTAAAAATGTGAAAGACTTACGGTGTTTTTTTTGAGAACATTCATTTTCTTGTATTATTCATCAAAGAACTTGAGGATTTCGGAGACACTCGCTGATATCTGCATTTATGATCCACTTGGTCTAACTGCAAAGTTGCAAAGTATCTGAGTTGGTAGAGGGGTGGCCTGCAGTCCTAATGGACCCAGGCTCGAATACTGGCTGGGGCATGGAACATTTTAAGAATCCGCATTTTACAAAGCAGACTTTACTAACCTACAAGAAGACCCACCGACATGTCGCAAAAAAAACTCCCGCTAATACCAATACACCCGTCCTCTATGAGGCAGCCCTAACGTGCATTTAATATGGACAGCGGGTGTTAGCGCCGAATTGGTAACATGTGGAGGTGTATTGTATGTATGCCTTGGGAACAGACTGTGAAGCCTATGCCCAGAGTCGGACACACACACACAGACAAAAAAAAAAAAAAAAAGCTCTTTCCATCAGTATTCTTCATAGCACCCACCATATCACTTTATCTCTCATCTTCCGTCCTTCATTTAACCCCAGCCTGGATTTGCCTACCCCATTCCATTGTCCTTTGCGTTTGTGTTGGCATATACAACTTCGTAGCACTTCTTCCCAGGTGATTTATTTCTCCTATTAACATTATTTTGTATGCTTGTTGATATCTTTTAAATATCGACAGTAGTCTGCATCCACTACATACAAGAGGATATTGAGGGGTTACTGAGATGTAACAGGTAAAACAAATTTCTTGAAAAGAGATGTAACGTGGAAACTCCTATGCCACAGAGAATTCGGGTCACTGTGACTTTTAACTTCAGAATGATCTTTCACCTCCATTGACTTTTCCTACACCCACAGAGGTGTCTGGGGTATGTATGGTTTGTGTTTGGGGTGTGCCTGAGGTGTGTTTGGGGTGTGTCTGGGACATTTCTGGGGTCTGTTTGGGGTGTGTCTGAGGTGTGTTTGGGGTGTGTTTGGGGTGTGTCTGGGGTATTTCTGGATTGTGCTTGGTGTGTGTCTGAGGTGTGTTTGGGGTATGTTTGGGGTGTGTCTGAGGTGTGTTTGGGGTGTGTCTGGTTTGTGTTTGGGATGTGTCTGAGGTGTGTTTGGGGTGTG
>JAGKTI010012775.1:0-24054 GCA_018397915.1 Birgus latro
TGCTGCACACTTCTGACAGACACATCTGCCAGCAACTGTGGGTTCTTTTCTTTTAAATCCGGTGCTGTTAGCCTTGGATCCTTGCTGACTTGCCTTGAGATCAGCTTACGGGTCCTGAAGGTTGTCTTATGAGGTCTCCCAGGCTTGGGAAGTGGAGTGGGAGGAATGGCCTCCCCACTGTCCTTGAACCGCTTCACCAGTCTCTGCACTGTCCTCAGTCTAACACCTGTTTGATTTGCAATAAATGGGAGTTTGTGGCCAGCTTTGTATAAAGTAATCACTTCCACATGTTTGTCCTTGCTTGTGGTTACTTTAGGCATGATGAGAATGTGGTAGGTAACCAAATAACTGTGTTATTTGAGTCAAAACATGCCCTTGTGGTGCATCACACACAGAGACAATCCTCCTCCTGTGGCTGCCCAAACATTACTGAGCCTGCTCCTGTGGTGCCAAACCTATCAAGCAGGGTTGCCAGCTCCCGTTGAAAAAGCGTCAGCTCATTTTGCATCACAGGGGAGGGTAGTATTGACCCTACTTCACTTAACGTGAAAAAGAATGATGTCGGCCCTTTAGCGTCAATCCTTTCCACGCCTACTGTAGATGCTCAATTTAGTTCTGTCAATAATAGAGTTACACTCACACTATGAATATTAACAGAGACCAAATTGAATATGCAACTTAATGGCTGGACACTGCATTGCGCAGATGAAAATATTTAGGGTTCAAGGTCACACTTATATTACACTTATTCTAACTTATACTACACTTAGAGTACCCTTAAAATTACAGCACTACACCTGGATTACCAAAGCTACTGGGGATTTTTATAAACTTACCTCTGAATGCTGTGAATGAGGAGTTCGAAAGCTTAGATATTTTGCCGTCTGCCAGTAGCCAGCCATATTTAACGTTCATTATGTACATTTTCAAATTTGAAAGCTGTTTGCCTGATGCAAGTGAGGTTACGTTTGGCTAGATTAGGTTTGGTTAAATCATTAAGTTTGCCATTGCACTGACACAGGATAAACTGATGCATCCAGTCGGAGCAATGGTTGGGACACAAGGGGGGCAGTCAGAGAGGCTATCAGTAAACATTGTTCCAGGCTGCCTTAACTACCTCAAAATTGGTATATTTTGTCTTTTTCCAATCACTTCATCCAGTCACAATTCATCAGTTAACTCTCTGTGATGCATATGTACCAAAATTACATACCTTGAGACTGTGAGTTTGATATAATATAGGTGGAACCGCTGCGCCTGTTTGGTAAAGAATTTCCCGGTATTTTTATTAGGATCAGGTTTATTTTAATGTTTCATTCCCTTTCAAAGAATTTTTAAGCTCTTTCCAGTTTTTGTGTGGTGTAGTAATTATCCAGTTAAACATACACTTTACTTAAACCAGTAGAAGGACCTTATCAATTCAGTTTATATTCCTCCAGTTTGTTTTCTTTATTATTATGACTATTTTCAGGGTGGTAAATAACCTTTTCCTGCAGAAAAATTTTTCAATTTTTATCATCACATTCCTTAAGCCGTACCTACGATTTTTTGTCTTACTCAGCGTACTCAAAGATGGTTTTCATTTCCCAGTTTCCCAGCTGGAGGCTGGGTTAGGTTAGGTTAGATGAGTTTTAATTAAATTATTAGGTACAGTTAAATTATTACGTACCCTGCACTGGGGATGCACAGCATAGAGGCTATGCCCTGGTGGAGGTGGAGGTGGCGGCCAGGAGGGGGTCTTCAGTGAAGGTTGTGCTGCCGGATGATCAATGTCTCTGGTGGTGCCAGTGGACCAACACACCCTTTCCCCAATAGGAAGAGCATCCAGGGGAGTAAAACCAATGCCTCAGCTATTCTTGTGAGTTGAGGAAACGAAGAAATGGCCCTCAGTCCCAGGCAGCCTTTAAAGAGGCAGAGGGTGCGAAGAATACCCGGGCCTCGACAAAATGAGACGCTGAAGCAAGATGTAAGGTTGGCTACAGTGAATGTTGGAACACTGGTGGGGAGAGGCAGAGAGGTGGTGGAGGTGTTTAGAAGAAGGAAAGTGGACATCTGTTGCCTGCAGGAGGTCAGATATAAAGGACAGGGAGTGCACATGTTCGAAGGAGATGAGAGATATGAATTCTGATGGAGTGGAGGTGAAGTAGGTGCCTACGGTATCATGGTCAAGGAAGAACATGTTGAGGATGTAATAGAGGTTGTGAGAACCGATGACAGAATCATGAAGATCATGGTGGTATGGGGCAAAAAGTTAGCACACATTTTCTCAGTTTACGTTCCCCAGCAGGGAAGACCAGAGGAGGAAAAGCGTATATTTCTGGAAAAGCTGTCTGACTGTCTGGAGGAGATACCAGAGTCCAACATACTTATGGTGGCAGGAGACATGAACAGCCATGTAGGAGCAGAGAGAGCAGGCTTTGAGGATGTTATGGGTGAATATGGATTTGGTGTGAGAAACCTGGAAGGAGTGGAGATGCAAGGTTATTCCAGGAATTCAATATGAGAGTGGCAAACACCTATTTCAAAAAGAGGAGAGAGCATCTCATTACATTTAAGAGTGGCGAGATGGAATCACAGATTGATTATATCATGTACAGGAAGTGGAGGTGAAGAATTGTAAGGTTATACCAAGGAAGGAGTGCCTAACTCTGCATAGGCTGGTCTGTGCTGACATGTCAGTGAAAAAGGAAAGGAAGATGAGAAAGAAGAGGATTAAAGTGTGAAAGGTAAAGGAACAAAACAGGAGAAGAATATTTGAACAAAAACTTGCTGAAAGATTGGATCAGGAATATCACAGTTGGGATGAAGTGAGAAATACAGTAATGGAGATAGCAAAGGAAGTGTGTGGAGTGACAGTTGGAGGAAGACAGAAGGAGGGGAAGACCTGGTAGTGGAATGAGGAGGTGCAAGAGGCTATAGAAGAGAAAAAGGAGGCATTTAAAAGATGGCAGAGAGACAAAACGGAAGAAAGTAAAAGAAGGTACAGAGAGAAGGCAAACCAAACCAAGACAGAAGTGGCAGCAGCAAGAGCACAGGCATGGCAGGAGTAGTGTGAGAGTCTGAATAATGAAGAGGGAGTGAGAAGCATCTACAGAACTGCAAAACAAATGAGGAAAGAAGGAAAGGATATCAGTGAAGGAAAATTCATTAAAGATAAAAGTGGAACAAGCATACCCATACATATTACAAGATATACAAATATCAGAAAAATAAATACAGGAAAAGTTTAGTAAATTAGACAATGGAAAAACAAATGGTCCAGACAAAATCTCATGTTGGGTGCTACATGAATGTGCAAAAGAGTTAAGTAGACCAATATACTTAATTTCGGTCAAGGTAAAATACGTGATATTTGGAAGAAAGCAAACATTGTTCCCCTATTCAAGAAAGATAATAGACAAAATCCACTCAACTACCGACCTGTATCAGTAATCAGTGTTGTAAGATATTAGAAAAGCTGATAAGAAGGGTTTGGGTAAATCATCTAGAAGAACAAACACAGTATGGTGACAAAAAGACAGTTTGGTTTTGGATAGGGAAAATCATGTGTTGCTAACTTATTAAGCTACTATGATAGAGTTGCAGAAACATTACAGAAAAGAGAAGGATGGGTGGACAGTATCTATCTAGATTTCAAGAAAGCATTTAAAAGAGTACCGCACCAAAGACTTTATGGAAACTGTACCATCAAGGAGGAATCCAAGGCAACCTGTACTGTTCGATGCAAGATTTTCTCAGAAGAAGGGAAATGAGATCAGTACTTAGGGAAAGTTACTCATCATGGAGGGAAGTGACCAGCAGAGTTCCACAAGGCTCAGTGCAGGCACCAATTATGTTTTTAGTGTATATAAATGACATAGATAGTAACATTGGAAATGAAAGCTAACTAAATATGTTTGCTGATGATGCAAAAATACAAAGGAGAATTACTAACACAGACTCGTGTAGAGAGCTACAAAAAGAATTAAATAATCTTCATGAATGGAGCAATAAATGACAAATGGAATTCAGTGTAGACACGTGTCATGTAATTAAGCTTGGTAAAAGTGGAAAAAAAAAAACAGATTGGGATTGTAAGTTGGGAAGTAAAACCCTACACATATCAGAGAAAGAGAAGGACCTAGGTGTGATTATCAATAGCAGATTGTCTCCGGCTGACCACATCAGTGAGAAGGTATGGAACATGTATACACTGCTTCTAATATGAGAATAGCATTCACATACGTAATGAAGACATGCTGAGAAAGATAATAACATCATTCATCAGACCAACCCTGGAGTATGCATCAGTAGTCTGGAATCCTCATCTCAAAAAATACATAGATAGGATTGAAAAAGTTCAAAGGGCCTCTGCAAGATGGATGCGAAGTTTAAGGGATCTAAGCTACGAAGAAAGACTAGAAAAATTAAATCTGCCAACACTAGAGGATAGAAGGAAAGAGGAGACATGATTATGCTATATAAATGTGTCTCAGGGAAAGAGAAAATAGACAAAAATGAGTATATAACTTACGGGGAAGCATCAGCATGAGGACACTGCAAAAAAATGCATAAAAGAGAGGTGATAAAGATGTAAGGAAATTCAGTTTCCCTAATAGGGCAATTGATCAGTGGAATGCACTACCGAATGAAATAGTGTGTCCCAAAACAATAAATTTAAGGTTATGTATGATAAAAGTGATTTAATACACTGGACAGTATGAGAGTGAATTATTCCTGTTAAGATACAATTAGGTAAGAACAATTAGGTAAGAAAACACACACACACACACACAAGTCCTGGCCTTAGTATTCTTTTAATAAAAATTTCAATAATGGAGACTTAGATGAGCATGTACAGTATTATAATAAATACACAGTAAGGAAAGCATTCTGTGGGTTAGATAAGCACACACATCATGGATCGAGGTGCTGCACTATGCCAGGCCCAGTGATAATTTGTAAACAAAAAACATCTGATTCCCTTGAATGTAAGGTGGTGGTGAAAGACCTGTAGTTCTTCTGTTTCCACTTAAAATAAATAGTGTAATGCCAAATTACTATCCTAACCTAGTTGATGATATTTCAGTGTGTTTGGAAAAGTTTCCATAGGTTAGTTTAGGTTAGATTAGGCTAGGTTATTGCTAAATAAAGTTAGTTTTGACTGTGTTAGGTTTGGTTAGGGTTGGCTTGGTTAAGTTGGGTTAGGTTATTTTTGGTTGGGTTTGGTTATATTGTCAGGTTTGACAATTTAATTTAGGTAACACATGTGTTTGAATAGGTACAGTAAGGTTTGGCTTGTAATAATAAGTATTGAACTAGGCACATGTTGTCCTGTCTCCAATTACTATGGATATGCAAGGACAAATTTATTCAGCTTATGGAAAAATATACAGAGCTGGAGGGGTTATATAGAGGTGTTCTCCATAATTTTCTGGACTAATGTTATATAAATTTGAATGCTCACTATAGCTCCTTTTGGCCACCATCACCCTTGAAGTAGTTCCCTTGCGCATTGATACACCAGTCCCAGAACTTCTTCCATTGCTGGAATGCTTTCTGGAAGACGTTTTTGACAAGAGTGTCAAGCACCACCTGCTGTTCCTTCTGGACATCCTTAGTGGTATGAAAACAATGCTCTTTCAGTTTAATCTTCATTTTTGGTAACAGAAAAAAGTCACCGAGGGCCTGGACAAGAAGGATTCATCTTCTGAGGTGAGTCCAAAAAGCTCAGTGCAGACATCGACCCGTTGCTGCATGTGGACAGCCATCAGGAGCCTGGGGACATATTTGGCTGTGATGCGGTGCTTGCCCAGTTGTTCAGTGAGAATCCTCTTACATGTCACAAAATCATTTCCCACTTCTCACCAATATCATCAGTGATCCAACGTCGATCCTCACAGATGAGCTGCTGAATTTTTGCGACATTCTAAGAGTTGTGCTGGTTGAGGGCCTCCCTCTGTTGTTGTCGTCGCCAACTGTTGTTCGGCCAGCCGTGAACCGTGCATGCCACTGAAACACCAGTGTCCGACCTAGAGATTGCTCACCAAACACATGTTGAATCATTGTCAGAGTCTATTTTGCATTTTATCTTAGTTTTCAGAAAATTTGATGCAAAGTCACTATTCTTTTTTTATATCTATCTCAAAAATCCGACAACACATGCACGAGAGCAAACAAATGAATGTCACAAATCCCCACATCCACCGAGCTCCTCAACGCATGGCACACTGACTCACAATGCTTGTTAGTACTGCCACCTAGAGGCACATTGCGCTACTGTAATCCGTCTAGGCATTGTGATCCCTGTCCTGATAATTTTGGATAGCACCTTGTATGACTTTGAATCCAGTGCAGTTGCCATTTTTAACATCCTATGATTCTAAAGGGATTTGACAGTGACAGAATGCAGAGTGTCAGTCTTGTGATTCTAGAGGGTGTTGGTGGTGACAGAACATGCAATAAGTTGGTGTAACAGCACTAGGCTGGTATTGGAAACATCCAGTCTACATTAGAAAACAAATGTGAGAGCAGTCAGTAGCTACCTATTGTTTGGTGGTGCAGAGGTGGCACTTGGTGGAGTAACTTGGCACCCATATTCACCACAGTGCCTTACGCATTATGGAGGTTATTCTCTTATGTCCTTTGACTAATGCAAGAAAGCCTTGGTTTAATCACGCTTGTTCTAATCCTATCCACAACAAGGAGAAGGTCTATAAAAGGTACCCGAGCCAACCCACCCCTGAATCACATCTTTCTTATGTTTCTGCCCGGAATCATGCTAAGTCTGTTCTTCGCTCTACTAAAAATAATTTCATCCTCACTAAATGTTCTTAACTCTCCAACTCGAATCCTTCCCGCTCCTTCTGACACCTTGCCAAAATCCTTTCTAACAACTTTACCTCATCATCCTTCCCCCCTCTTTTCTACTCTGATGGCTCTGTAGCTATTTCTTCTACTGATAAAGCAGATCTCTTCTCTCAGACTTTCTCCTCCAGTTCCACCTTATACGATTCTGGTGCTGTTCCTCCATCACTTCCCCCCTCTGACTTCCTCATGGCTGATATTAAAATTTATTCAGCTGATGTATTTTCTGCCATCACTGGCCTCAGTACTAACAAGGCATATGGTCCTGATGGAGTTCATCCTGTTGTCCTCAAGAACATTGCTTCTGTGCTTACACCCTACCTAGGTAAACTCTTTTGCCTTTGTCAACTTGTACCTTTCCTTCTTGCTGGAAGTTTGCTCTCATTCAGCCAGTCCCAAAGAAGGGTGACCATTCCCAACCCTCTAACTATCATTCAGTTGCTTTAACATCCTCAGTCTCAAAAGTATTTGAATCTATTCTTAACAGAAAAATTTTAAAGCATCTTTCCTATCACAACCTTCTTTCTGATCATCAGTATGGGTTCCGTCAGGGACGCTCCACTGGCGATCTTCTCACCTACCTTTCAGACTCCTGGTCGTCCTCCTTTTGGGACTTTGGCGAAAGCTTTGCCATTGCCCTTGACATCTCAAAGGCTTTCGATCAAGTCTGGCATAAATCTTTAATTTCCAAACTGCCCTCTTATGGTTTCTATCCTTCTTTCTGTGCCTTGATCTCTAGCTCCCTTTCTGGTCGTTCTATAGCCACTGTTATAGACGGCCATTGTTCTTCTCCTAGATCTATCAACAGTGGTGTTCCTCAGGGCTCTGTCCTGTCACCAACTCTCTTCCTTTTATTCATCAATGACCTTCTAAGCTGTACATCTAACCCTATCCACTCATACGCTGATGATTCCACCTGTCACCTTTCCATTTGGTTCCCACAATGTCCATCTCAGCAGTTACTTCAACAAACAAGGGATGAGGCTATGGCACACCTAATGTCTTACTCGGCTTGTGTCTCAGACTGGGGAAAAAATTATCTTTTTGTTTTTAATGCATCAAAGACTCAGTTCTTATACCTATCAACCCAACAGAATCTTTCACAGGAGTACCCACTAATATTTAATAAAGTCCAGCTCGCTCCTCCATTATCCTTGAACATGCTTGGGGTTTCATTCACTCAGAATTTATCTTGGAAAGAACATATTACATCTCTTGTGAAATCTACTTCCAAGAGATTAGGTGTGCTAAGCTGACTCCAAACCTTCTTTACCCCTGCACAGTTGTTGACTTTATACATGGGTTTTATTCGCCCCTGTTTAGAGTACAACTGTCATGTGTGGGGAGGCTCCCCACATACAGCTCTTCTCAATAGGATGGAGTCAAAGGCTTTTCGTCTCATTAATTCTCCTCCTCTTACTGGCTCCCTTCAACCTCTGTCTCTTCGCCACAGTGTTGCATCTTTATCTCTTTTCTATTGCTACTTCAATGGCCACTGTTCCTTTGAATTGTCTGCTTGCATCCCTCCACCTCTACGAAGGGCACATAGCACCCGTCTAGCAACAACCTCTCATCCCTTTTCTGTCCAATTCTCTGATGCAAGAGTTAACTATTACTCCCAGTCCTTCATTTATGCAACTGGTCATTTCTGGACCTGTCTTCCTCTGTCTGTATTTCCCACTTTCTCTGATCTCCAGTCTTTCAAACGCAGTGTGTCCAAGCATCTCAAAATGAACGGATCTTGAATTTGCCTCTCTTTTGTAGTGTTTTTGTTTTTTTCTTGGAAGGAACAGTTTGCAGGCCCATGGCCTTTGGTTCCTTCTTCCTTGCATTAAAAAAAATAAAAAAAAGGACTTGCCAGATGTGTGGTACAGTCATTGGTTGTTTTATGTTGCTAATCAGCACCGGACTCTCTGGCCAAGCGGACCCATCAGCTACAGGCAAGTAACACTACAGGGTTGTCCCATGCAATGACCTGGTGTTCCTTTGTGGCTGACAGTGCCTAACCCAAACAAGGTGCAGGGAATAGTGTGGAGGTTTGGTCCTGGATGAATGCCACATTTGCTTCTCTCCACCCAGTTAATAGGGGCACCATAGCAGGGAACACTTCACCCTGTAATTTGGTTTTATTGTTACCAACCAGAGTTGTAATGGTTTCGAGGGTTATAGGGAACTATTAGGCTTGTCACTGAGCATAGAGTCACCTGATATGGAAAGAAGAGTAATAAAAAGTAACAGAAAGGTAAGGGAGAGGTAAGGTGAGAGGAAGGCAGACACAGAAATAAAATGAGAAGGGGAAGGGAGAAGTTCAGTACTACCATACATCAAATGAGTGGATGATGGTTGCCACCACCTGCTACCTTGAGTAATTGTTTAAATTATGTATTTACAATTGCTGTATGTATCTTTGTTTTAGGAATGCTTTACATTTAAGCTTTACTGGTTTCTGTATTTTCTCAGGAATTACACATTAATCTCTTGATTCCAGGCCAATGACTCCTAAAAGTATTTCATAGTTCCACTGATGTAACATTGAGTACTTTTCCACTAGGTAGTCTACAGTTCTGTATGTAATGAAGTGATCTTTGATTCAGGTGTGTGGAGAGAGAGCAGCTGAACATACTCAAGGTAGCTTGCAGTCAGTTCTTCAGAGGAGCTGATGCGGACTCTGCAGACCCCAGCTGAAAGGTACTGATTATGCCAAGACTCAGATCTTCATGTTGATGTTTCTGGCTCTGCCTTTATAAAGTGTTGTATTGTAAACCATTGTTTTGCATGGCTAATGTATTCCCAAGTTATACTGTACATTATGCAAATGGAATCTGCTCATAAAGAAACTAAAGAATTCCCCTGTTTTGATATTGGGGAAAAGTGAATTAGAAATTTTCCCAAGAGTCCTTTTTTTGGCTCTTTAAAAAGTTTTTTGTTATCTTCAATAAAGGAATGATTGCAGTATACTATGGCTTACCGTCAAACTGTGCCACTATTGATGTTATCCATATCTATGATGCGCAATAATAAGGTGGCAGGAAATTGTGAATACATTCCAAATGTTGTGTAACAGTTACTTGATGATTACTCATGGAGGGAATGTCACATTGGAAGGGTTAAAGATAGATTGATCATGATTGTCGCAGTAAAGTGATATTAAATGTTAATTAAATTGTATTTTTTGTTTATAACAGTTCATGTTGTACACAGAGATTTTCAAACCAGCCCTTAACCTGTGGAATCCCATCGACGTATGGGTACGTCGCGATGTTTTGTCACAGCTACACCCATCGATGTACGGGTACATCACGCAATTGCAAGGGTCATAATTTGCACAATTTTCAAGTTTCATGGGTGATTTTTCTTAGGCATATGTAGGAGACCCTCCTCTACCTGCTGTCAAGTGGGGATACTGCCTGGCCCCACCTGACCCCCCCTCCAACCCCTCCCTCCCACACTGGGCAATTCACCTGTTAGCAGTAAGCTGGCCTGTAAAGGTATGTTGCCCCACGGTCTCCAGTGACGAAATTCATGATGAAAGTGATTCCTGAGGTGGAGGACAAAGAAATAAAGAAGCTAGAACAAGAAACGAACAGAAGTGATGAGGTGGTAATGTCATAAAGGAAGGTGCCATATGAGGGTGTGTTTGGTGATTGAACAATGCTTCTGTTGCCTATATAAATGTGTGAAAACCAATATAGTCTGTTACTACACATAAATTCGTACCAAGTACATAAATAAATACGTAATTGAAAATGGCTTGAATCAGTTAACCCTTCCATAGTTTGTTTTCTTTAGCCAGGTACCCTGAAAAAGAAGGAAAATGTAAGATTGCATGACACCTGTATCAATAGTTTTAAGCACAGGATCGCGATTTCTCTAGGAATTTTCGATGTTTCTCACCAAAAGCAAAGGTTTGAGCCAATAAAAAAAAAATTCCAAAAATGCTCGGTATTTTGTGGTTTCGTAGGTTGGAAATCGGTCAGGACGTGACAGGTTAATAAGACAAAGATACAGCATTTTGTCTTTAGCTGTTTTTATATACATTTCTTTCTATCTGTTGCCAGACTCCTTAATCTTGTAGGGGGTGGCCACAAACAAATCGCCTCCTTGTTGTCCCGTCCCCCGCCATTCCACTGCCCTACTCCCAGCTCACAGTCCCCTGTCTCATATACCTCTCCACTTCATCCTTCCACCTCATCCTTGGCCTCCCCCTCCCTCTCCCCTCCTCCACCTCACTCACATACACTCTCCTCATCAGTCTTTCACTCTCCATCCTCTGCACATGGCCAAACCACCTCAGTGTGTTTCTTCTAATGCTTCCTGTCACATCCACATCCACACCACAATGCTCCTTCACTTAGTCATTTGTCAGTGTCTCTCCATGTGACTCCACATGCTCCTTTCAAATAACTCATTTCCACTGCTCTCACTCTAGACTTCTGTCCCTCCAGCAATGTCTAAGCTTCACTTCCGTACGTTAGAGTTGGTATCACAATACTGTCATGCAGTAACTTGTTCACATCCATGCTCACTTCCCTGTTTCTTATCACCGATTTCAAGGAACCAGCAATATTTCTTCCTTGATGTACCCTTTCAAGCAATTCATCCTCTAAATTTCCATCCATACACATCACACTACCCAGGTACTTAAATGCACTCACATTTTTCATTTCCTCCTCATCTAGCCTCACTGTACATTCACCGACTTCATTTCTCTCGAAGACCATAACTTTACTCTTCCCTACATTCATCTTTAGATTCTGTTTCTTACACACTCTCCCAAACCCATCCATCAAGTCTTGCAGCTCCACTTTGTCTTCTTTTAACAACACCATATCATCTGCAAACAACAGTACAGGGAGTTTCCAAACACTGCCCTCTCTCATTAGGCCCACTCCAACATCCACTGCCCTACATTGTATCTCTTTTATAACCCCATCCATACACATTTTGAACAACCATGGAGACATGACACTTCACTGTTCACACACACTGCATCCTTAGCCCCCTCTTACATACTCTTCACAGCACTCCATATATTCTCAGTACTTTCCACAATCCTTGTCTATCCACCCTGTCATATGCTTTCCCTAAATCCATGAAAGCCACTTACAACTTCTTTTCCTTCTCTAGAAACTTTTCCATTAAGGATCTAAGAATGGATATCTGATCTTCACAACCCCTTCTCTTCGTAAAACACCCCCTGTTCTTCTCCATCTAATTCCTCTGTTATTTCCCTAACTCCTGTCAAAAAGTATCCTACCATATACTTTTCCTGTTACGTTAACCCTTAAACCGCGGGGTTGTCGGAGGCGCGCCGTGCCCATCCCGCGGGGATATTCGTGCTTCGACTGACTTTTAAAAAATATTTGCCAAAAATCAGTTATGGCACATACCTTCAGCTTTCTCCTTGGATGTTTTTTTAGCACTCGTCAACTACCGTAGGACTTGTGGAGACTTCTGAAGTTGGGTAACTAAGTCTCCACTTTACACTTCCTGACTTCCCGTAATATGAATACCACTGCCAGATATTAACACTAGAAACACTGTTCAATGATTTCCAAGTAGTTTGGAATCCATACTCCAAAAATAAAACACTGTGAAAGCAATGTAAAATACGAGCGCGTACGAGCCTCTCGCTCGCACTAATTCGCCGCTGGTATTCTGTCATTTCTTACTCATATACACACTCACACTTTATTATTTCTAGTACTTTATTACACTTATATATATCTACAGTCCTTTATCGCTTCCCACACCATGTTTAGTAGGGGTAGAGGTCACAGGGCCTTTTATAATGGGTGCAAAAGGGGCAGAAATGGAGGGGCGTGACTGCGACGTGATTTCTCCGTGAAGGACGAGAGCGAACTGAATGTACAATACGTATCTCGGTAGCCAAGCATTGAAAATGTCAGCTGTTAATGTATATGCTAAGAAATAAGTCGTAGGAAATCTAGTCAATACATAATAAATTATGTACAGTAATCTCTCTACTATTCGGACACCCATTATTCGGACCCACCACTATTTGGACATCATCGGCTGTCCGCCCCCCCAAATGCCCAAAAATTCGAAAAAATAAAAAAAAAATCCGATTTTTTTGGACTGCGTCAGTTTGAATTTCCCGCGCGCGCCGATAGGCTGTGTTTTCGCACGTGGTGCCTGTCCGTCGGTCCCATTTCCCGCTATGTTCCTGCCTCGTAAACACGCTCCGACAAATGGCCGCCGAAGTGATTGGTTTTGTGGTGATATCCTACCTCCTGCAGGGCTTGATGCTGCTCTTCACCTTGTTCATCATGTGTGTGATGATGGCCCTTCCACCTGAGAAGAGGAAGATTGTGGTTCTGACTCTGGAGAAGAAGAGGGAGGTATTGGAGAAGGTGGACGCCGGGTGGCCGACATCATGGATTCATCATGAATTCAACCTCCCTCGCTCCACCTCGTTTGATATCAAGAAGTCCCGAGACAAACTACAGCAGTACACGGCTGATTTCGCTTCGAAGACCAAACGAAACGTGGAGAAGAAGGTGCTGTTTACTCCTAAGTATGCTGGGACTGAATAAATTCTCCAGGACTCGTCACTAAACCACACGGGAATTTACTGTTATGTACAGTGCAGTGAGGTGATGTGATGCAAGGTATGCGAAAGAAAACGTTGTGGAAAGTGCTTGTGAGAAGTGCACCGGAAGTGCTAGGGTGTGTCAGGTGCAAGGTCTTACTGTCAGAGTCTGAGATGATCGAGCGTGTTATACATCAGGACGGTGCCAACATTCTGGTAAGTACCCTAACTTCATCAAAATTCCTTGTTCTTCACACAGTTTATGCATTAATCTCATGCATAAACTGTGTGAAAGATGATTTCCATGATGATTTTCATGTCTAACCTGTTTTCATCATGCTGTAAATGGGTTAAAAAATTACCCTAAATGTTAATAATAATTTCCTGCTTTCAATTTAATTTTTTCATGCATGGTTTTTAAGTGCACCAGCTATGAAAAAGGTGAATGCCTTTGATTTGTGTGCAAGATGATTACCATAAAGATTTTCATGTCTAACCTGTTTTCATCATGCTGTAAATGGGTTAAAAAATTGCCCTAAATGTTAATCATAATTTCCTGCTTTCAATTTAATTTTTTCATGCATGGTTTTTAAGTGCACCAGCTATGAAAAAGGTGAATGCCAGTGAATTTCATGTCCGGTCATAACCAAACCTAACCAAACCTAACCTAACCTAACCTAACCTAACCTAACCTAACCTAACCTAACCATTTTGTTAATCATAATTTCCTGCTTTTAATTTAATTTTTTCATGCATGGTTACCACTAGTATTGAAGTGCACCAGCTGTGAAAAAGGTGAATGCCAATGATTTTCATGTCCTGTACCTAAACAAAGCTGCCAACTCGGTGAACAGCTGAGCCTAACTTACCTCAAACTTATTCTTTTTGGGTAAAATTTAAATTAATTCATGCTTTGTGTTAATTATTTTAGTGCAGTAGCTGTGAAAAAGGTGAACACCAGTGAATTTCATGTCCGGTCATAACCTAACCTAACCTAACCTAACCTAACCTAACCTAACCATTTTGTTAATCATAATTTCCTGCTTTTAATTTAATTTTTTCATGCATGGTTACCACTAGTATTGAAGTGTTGTGAATGCCAATGATTTTCATGGCCTGTACCTAAACAAAGCTACCAACTCATTGAACAGCTGAGCCTAACTTACCTCAAATTCATTCTTTTGGGGTAAAATTTAAATTAATTCCTGCTTTGTGTTAATTATTTTAGTGCACTAGTTGTGAAAAAGGTGAATGCCAGTGAATTTCATGTCCACTCATAACCTAACCTAACCTAACCTAACCTAACCTAACCTAACCTAACCTAACCTAACCTAACCTAATCTAACCATTTTTCTGGTAACAATTTACATCATTTACTGTATTGGATGCTTTGTATCCAATAATTTAGTGCATAAAATGTGAGAAAAGATGATTTCCATGTCCGGTACTTACTTATACTATGCTGGCAAGCTCTGAGCACCTATGCCGTACTCACCTCTAAATCATCATTTTTTGGTTAAAATTCAATTAATTCATGCTTTGTGTGCATTATTTATGAGAAAAGGGACCTAAATAAGTGCTATACATGTCCGGTAGGGAGGTAGGAAGGTAGTTTTCTGATTTAGGTTAGGTTAGGTTAGGGTTCGTGAATGACCGGTGCTGGAGCTTCAGGCCCAATATTCGGACAAGATCAATGTCCGGACATGCCTTTGGCTATGTTACGTCAGATAGTGGAGGGATTACTAGTTCCAGGTGAATATAAATATCACTCAGGCTTCTCCCTTCCTTTCTTATATACATTTATATTACGAGAGTAGGTCATATGGCATATTTCGCAGGAAAAAAAAAGCAGGGGAAATTAGCGAACGAGTGCGAGTTGGATGTTGCCAAGTGATAATTAGCCAATTCCAGGTGTATGGCACTATCAATTACCTTATTTTTTTTATATATATATTATTTTGTATAAGAATAGGTCATAGGCTCATTTCAATTGATGAAAACAGTGGAAAAATCCGGGGAAGATTTACTTACTTAGCGCAGAGCGGCTGAGCAGACAACACGAGAGGGTAATGGAGGGGAGGTAGGGAGGGGAGTCTAGAGTGGGGGAAAATGGCTAAATTGTCAACAATGGATGGAAGTATTGATGACATTAGCAGCTCTGACTATTGTTGGACATTGGCATTGCTGATAGATGATACAAGTCACCACCTGAAAGCCCGGGCGAATTAAAAAAACACAGAGTCACAGAAGTGACGCCCCGCTGTATGATCCATTGCACCTGACCGTCACGAAAGTGACGACCCGCGGTTTAGGGGTTAAGAAGACAAATGCCTCTGTGATTACCACACACTTCTTTTTCCCTTTTTCCTTTGTACAGAGGAATAATTATACCTGACTTCCAATGCTCCAGGACTCTACCTTCCTCTCAGGCCAATCTGCACATCTTTCACATCCACTCAGCTACTACCTTTCCACCATGCCTCAGCATTTCACCATACACCCCATCAATTCCTGGGACTTTCCCCATTTTGACACTCTTCATTGCTTCCACAACTTTCATCCTGCTGATTTCTTCCTCTCTTCTCACATCCTTCATTCTCCCAGCCATTCCCCAACCACTTATACTTGCATTACTTTCATTCCCTATATTCAACAATTCCTTAAAGTGTTCTCGCCATCTGCCCACCTTTTCCCTCTTCTCCACTAGTTATCTACCATTTTTATCTATCACTTCCCAACTAACTTCTTTGACACTCTGTCTAACTCTCTTTACCTCTTTCCAGAACATTTTCCTACATTCCCTCCACTTTACACTCAAATTCCTTCCAAATTTCTCATCCACTCTCATCCTACTCTCTCTTACGAATCTTTTCACCTCTCTTATCCTCTCTACATATAACTCTCTTCCATCTCTCAACTTCTTCCACACCCCTGTTTCTTATCCACTCACCATATGCTTTCTTTTTTTGTGCCACAGCCTGTCTCACCACTTCGTTCCACCACGCTGTTCCGTGCACCCCCTTTCGTCTTCTCTTCACCCTACACACCACCTCACATGCTGCACAGATTTCTTCTGCAAATATCTTGCACACATTGTCCACATCCCCCATCTGTTCCAGTCCATATTTACCCAGTCGCTTCTCTACTTCCCTCTTATATTCTACCTTTTTGCCATCCTTTTGTAACCTTTCCACCCTCCTTGCATGAACTACTTCCTCCTGTCCTTCCCTTCTTCTACTCCTCCATTTCATTTGGACCTTGATTCTCACCACCACCAAGTGCCACTCCCCCAACCTCTATATGCTCTTGCATTCATTACACACCTTCTCATTCTATCATCCACTGACACATGATCAGTCATTGCCTTCCGTTCATTCAGTTCACTATCCACTCTTTTCATCACCCGCCATCCATACCTTTGGATCATCATGTGCCTGAAGAGGATATTGGCTATCACCAACCCCCTCCCGGCACAAATGTCCACTAAAGCACTGCCATTCGCATCCATCTCTTCAGGCACACCCCACTCACCAACCACTCCATCCACCTTCACATTCCCTACTTTCCAATTCATATCTCCAATCATAAACACTCTCATTCCTTTCAAACTTCTCCATGCATGCTTCCACATTTGTTCAGAACTAGTCTCTCACTCTGCTTGCATGTTCATGCATTGGCACATACACATACACACACATCTCCCACATTTGTAGTCCAACTTTCAATCTAACCCACACAGTACTTGAGCCAACTGATCCATACTCTCATATAATCTCCTTTCACGTTACTCAAAACAACACATACACCTTCGTTTGCCCCCTCATTCTCACTTACTCCCATACATATACCCCATCCATACTTTCCTTCTTTCACACTCTCACCTGTCCATTTAGTTTCAGTTAATCCACGTACGGTACATCTGCTTTTGCACCCTCAAGCACCTGGACAATCTCCTCTCTTTCACCTCATCATTTGCACCCCTTACATTCCATGTTGCAATCCGTACCATGTCCTTAGTCATCGCTTGTTGGTAAGTCCTGGTCCAAGGCTTCTTGTTCATATTTTTATCTAGTTGTTTTCCGTGGAGGGTTGCTAACCCTCCTCCAACCCACTTGTTGTCACGTAGGGAACACATGTTGGTTGGTTGGTCTTTTATTGCTCAGCAAAATGAACTGCTCAGCAAATTGTCCTTTGTGGCGGAGGGGGGGGACAATCTGGCTGCACTGTGGGATGGTATTACCACTCTGCACCCAGGTTGTGGTAGGAAGAATTCTACCACCGTATTCCCTGTGTGTCGTAAAAGGCAACTAAAAGGGGCAGGGTGAGGGGACTAGGGACCCCCCTCCTCTGTTTTTTTTAGTTCCTACAATGAGACAGGGAATAGAAAGGGATGGGGGATTGAGTTATCCCCATACCCTGAAGACTGGGTCTATGAACGTGCATGGATGTAGTACAATTGAGGCTATAAAGGAGGATATTGGGAGAATGATTTTGAGAAGAAAGTTGGATGTGTTAGCTTTGAGTGAAACAAAGATGAAAGAGAAAGGTGAGTCTAAGTTTGGAAGCATGAATGGAAGGATGTCTTGATAGAGGAAGGGCTAGCGAAGGTGTGGCCTTGTTAGTGAGCCCAGAAGTGCTGCGGTGTGTGATTGAGTGGAAGGAAGTGTCATTGAGACTGATGTGGGTGAAAGCAATATTTGAACATGAGTTGTGGGTATTTGTGAGTGCCTATAGGCCTGGTAATGAAAGGGATGCAGAAGAGAGGGAGTCTTTCTGGAATGATGTTGATGAGTGTCTCCAGAGTTTTGGAGTGAATGTGAATGTGGTAATGATGATAGATCTGAATGCTAGAGTGGGAAATGTAGCAGTTGAAGGTGTAGTTGGTATGCATGGCGTGCCTGGAAGAAATGAAAGTGGGTAATGAATGATAGGGATGTGTGTAGAGCAAGAGATGGTGATTGGAAATACCTTCTTTGAGAAGAAAGATATACGGTAAGTATACTGTATATGGGTGAGACAGGAGGGTGGAAGTGTTGTTGATACAGCATTGATGGACTATATGGTTGTGTCCAGGGGCTGGATTCACTAAACACTTAAGGCACTGGACCTCCAAACGGTGCCTAAAGATACGGTGCTGAGGCAGAATCAGTCATTCATTAAGCATGGGCGTGGCCATCTTGCACCAAGATCTGGCATCTCAATTTAAGCACTTGGGGACATACCTTAACCTACATCACAACCCGGAATCAGTATGTTTTTCAAGTATGCGACCTCTTGGACTATCGATTGCCTTTAGCCCTCTTCTCTTCTAATCAACGTCATAAAAGACGAAATTTAATAGACAGAAAAATTAAAGATGTGCTATATTCGTTTTAGTGCAGCTAAGAACTCTGGCAATACTTATTTCTTTGCAAGGTAATGTGAATGTGTCAAAAATAAACATGCCACTGGGAAAGCCGGGGGCCGCTTGAGCAGTCAGCTGCTGATTGTGGCTGTGTAATTAGCTCGCAGACATTTACGTCAAGAGAGAAGGTTAAGAAACCCATTAGACCCTCTCCATGTGCCTGGTGAGCATTTGCTACGGTATTACGGGTCTCCACGACATTAAATCAGACTTCTGGCAGTTCATGGGTTGACAATGGATATGCCAAACAATGATAGTTTCATATACTATGGTGATTAAACTTATATGAAGACAATAATTTTATTTCAGACATGGCACTGTAATTAGGGTGTTAGATAAACCTAACAGACATTACCTAAACAAAGCCAGTACGATACAGACCATTTCATGCATCAATATTCTGGATGAGGTAACAAGGAAAATCAAAAGAAATGACTTCTTTAACAACATGAATGCTCAGCATAAGACCAAAGTGAAATTATTACTGATTGATGGGATCAACTTTAACCTTTGGCATATAGGAAAAAGGTAATTGCTTACAATACCAAACGATTTTTAGTCATCAATGCCAAAAGCACAAGCCCTCCTTCCTCCCCCCCAATAAAGGAAATGACTTCCTAGTTTTAGACTTGTATGATCAAGCTACCCAAATTGTTATAATCAAACTCAACCTCTACCAGTAAAGCCTCATGAATGGTTTAGGTTTGTTTGATATGGTAAGTTAGAACAAACAGCTTGCATCCTCACAGGCACTATGTAACTAACAACAGAAATATGCATTTTTAAAAAATATGTAAAGTTTTCTTTCCCTCCCTCATTGCCTTGGCTGCCTTCCCCTTAACTTGTGATCTAAAATCACAAAATTTCTTCCTCATTTCACTGCTTTCCCTTTTCAGTCTGCTAATACTATTCACCCTATAGGTAATACTTTCCCATGCTAGCATCTTTGCTTTCTTTGTAATGCTTGTGTCTAGTGAGGAAAAATAATTGTGTTTGTTTTGGATACTTCATTAATCAAAACTAAGAGGGTAAATATTTCCTTTATTGCCATTTCCTATTTTTGGTGTTTTTTTGGTTCCATTTGATAGCTTTTTAGTTCTTGAGTGTTTTGAGGCCTCATTTGTTGTGCATATGAATAATAACCATAACATGACTATGACAGTCTGATCGGAAATATTAGTAACGGTGGAAGAGACCATCCTACTGTTAGTGTTTAACGAATACTAACCTAACCTAGCTTAACTGCACCTAATAATTTAATCTACCCTAACCTAACTTAACCTAACCCAACCCAGCCTAACCTAACCTAACCCACCATCCAGTTGGGAAGATGGGAAACGAAATCTGCCTTTCAGTACGTTGAGCAAGATTCGGTAATATTCATTTGCACACAGTAAAACATATACAGTCGTTCACTATATGATAGCACAAATCCACTGGGTATGGTAAGATTGCCCGCTAAAGAAACGGCATTAAAGGAAATAAACACTACTAAGAGTTCGTCATTTGAGAAGTTAGGGCGTCTCTTCTTTGGTTCTGTTGGACTTGGATTTTTTTATTTCCATTATATATTTTGCTACAAGAAAATATGCCCAGTGAGTTTGTGGTGTTACTTCCTCCTGTTGGGTTGAGGACTGTTTGTTGTGCATGTTCTCCAGTGTTGCCAGGTCGTGAATCATGAACCAGCCCAAGCCCTTCCCAAAAACAGCCCAAATCACGCGACCTTGGTCTCGAAAGGCAGCCCCAAAACAGCCCAAACGTATAATCATCAGCAATGTACGTACGTATGATGATCAAGACAACAGAGAGAGGTATAACAAAAAGGAATATTTTATTTGACCTCAAATGATATACAAGCATTCTATGAATATTCTGAGCAATAAAACACACACATACACACACACACACACACACACACACGCATTGTGCATTTTGTTCTGTGTAGTGAGATTTCTTTGCAAGAAATATCTCTCACAAGCTCACTTATGTGGTCAACAGTTTTTACACTTGAATGGCAAGCAGTGTGAGCTGCTAATTTCAGTTCAGAAACTTTCACACTGTTATTGATATTTGTTCTTGATACACCAGACTGAAATATTGTTCTCATGTTTGAAAATGGGGTTGCATTTTTCTTATGTTTTTCAGTTGAAATATGATTTACAAGATCATTGTGATGGGCTCTAAGTGTTGTTTTGCAGAACTTGCATGCTGCAACAGAGTCATCACCAGGTACACCTGCAATCCCTTCTCTGAGGCCATCTTCTTTCTCCCATTCTTTCTTATATTTTTTGCCGTACTTAGCCCACTTGCCCATTTTCTCCACAACACTATATGTACAGCAGTACAGGGACGGAAGTCACACAAGCTATTCTCGTCTGATCACGGCAGAGGATAAACTCACTCTATCTGACTACTACTAAACTGACTGTGAGTCTCTCGACTCTCTCCACTTGGGTGTGGATCCAGGTCAATAAAATTAATCCGATAATGATGCATAAGGACTCTAGGGAATGGGTCAATGATGGTCTTAATGAGGTCGTGCCCTCATGAAAATCCCCTTGGAGAGATGGGAGAGAGGTCACACCTTGTTTGCCAGCCTGCCTGGCACTAGTCAGGGTTTGTCACCAGAGAGGTATGAGTTGGCATGTAAGGCAAAAATACATTATCTATATTCATATATGACAAACCCAAAACCACGCCCACTGCAGTAGAAACAGCCCAAAAAACGCTTACCCGCTACCACCACCATTTTCATGCAAACGTCCATAGAGAACAGCCCAATTGGGCGGGAAAACTGCGAACCTAGCAACATTGATGTTCTCCCCTCTGCGCTTGTGTGTACATTAGGGAGATAAACAGCTGATATGAGGGTACGGTCCGTGATTGGTTGATCATGACAAAGCCTGAAGATTCTCTGTCATTGGCTGAGCAGAAATCAGCCGATGTCCGCCGATTAAGGGCACGTACAACTTATGACCGGGGTAAAGTGCCATAAAAAAATTTAGTGAATACCAAATTCTGGTGAGAGATACAGCACCACAGGAGTGCATAATCCGAAATGCCATATCTTACTCAGGCGCCTTGTATTACAACCTTGTTAGTGAATCCAGCCCCAGGAATGTAAGAGGAAGATTGTTGGATGTGAGGGTTTTGAGAGGGGAGGGTGGAGGTATGTCTGACCACTACCTGGTTGAGGGAAAGTTGAGAGTAGGTAAGGGATTGGTGAGAGGCAGGGGGGCTTTGAAAGTGAGTTGGATAAAGGAGAGAAAATGATAGAGTATCAGGAGGAATTGAAAGATGAGTGGAACGCAGTGAAAGATCAGGAAAATGGCAGTGTGGAGGAGGAATGCCAATTGCTTAAGAGTGCTGTGGAGGGGCATGCGGAAGAGGTGTGTGGTGTGTGACAAGTGGGAGGTGGTGTAAGAATGGGAAATGAATCATGGTGCGAGGAAGTAAATATGGCTGTGGCTGAGAAGAATCGTGCATATGAAGTGTGACAGCAGAGAAAGGATGAGATGTCATGTGAGAGGTATAAGGAAAAGAGGAATAGGGCGAGAAGGGCTGTGCATGATGTTAAAGTGGCAGCAGATGAGAGGTGGGGTAGGTGGTTGACTTAAGAATTTCCAACACAATAGGAAAATGTTTTGGAATGAGGTGGAAAGGGTGCGAAAGGGAGTCTGGGAAGAGTGAGTAAAAGCAGAGGATGGAAGGATGTTAATTGAGATGGATGCAGTAAGGAAGAGATGGGCAGAGTATTTTCAAACACTGTTAAATGTAGAGGAGGAAAGGGAGGCTGGGATTGTAGCAGATGGAAGGGTGCAAGGAATAAATGTGTTGGAAGAGTTAAATGATTCTTTGATCACGATGGAGGAGGTGCAGAAGGCAGTAAAAGAGATGAAAACAGGGAAGGCCACAGATATGGATGGGTGTGTTGTGAAATACCTGAAAGGTGGTGAAGTGACTATTGTTGAGTGGTTGGTAAGATTCTTGAATGTGCATTTTGTGAGAGGTATGGTGCTAGTTGACTGGGCAAGTGCTTGTGTGGTCCCATTGTATAAAGGTAAGGGTGATAAGTATGAATGTACTAGCTTTAGGGACATAAGTCTGTTGAGTGATGTAGGTAAGGTGTATGGTAGAGTGTTAATTAAGAGAGTTAGAGAGGGTACAGTGGGTGTGAATGGCGATGAGCAGCGTGGCTTTAGGAGAGGGAGGGGATTCGTGGATCAGGTGTTTGCTGTGAGACAAGTGTTTGAAAAGTATTTAGCGAAAGGTAAGGATATGTTTCGGGTGTTCATGGATTTACAGAAAGCATATGATAGAATTGATAGGGAGGCTTTGTGGGCTGTTTTTAGATATTATGGACTTGATGGTAGGTTGCAAAAAAGAGTGAAATGTTTTTATATAAATTGTAGAGTGTGTGTAAGACTGGGAAATACTGTGAGCGGTTGGGAAGTTTGATGTCGCCTTGGTTCGTTTCGATTCGTTTCGTTTTTGAAGGCTCCAACATGCTTGCATGCGTCGGCCTTGGTCACCTAATGGCGGCTCTCCATGCTGCTCAATCCCTGGCAGCCTCCCTGTTCAGTCCCTTAACCTTTAAGTCACACTTAATGACCTCGTCCCATGTCTTTTTCGGTCTACCCCTCCCAACCCCTCCCCCAGTATTAACACTTCTCACCCTCTGTACCCAATTATCATCCCCCATCCTCTCCACATGTCCAAACCACCTCAGCCTACCTCTCCTCATCACAACACGAATACACTCCAGTCCCATCCTACCTCTCAACTCTTTCATCGTAAACCCAGCTCCCCCAGGCCTTGCACGCAGGGACGCACTGCACATCCACCTAATCATTGTCATTTCTGTACGTTTAAACCTGCGAATATCCTCTTCCTTGACTGCCCAGGTCTCGCTACCATACAGCATCACACTCCTAACACATGCTGCATACAAAGACCCCGTAGCACGTAAGGAGAGTCCTCTCAATGTCAGGAGAGGCAACAGCTCCCTGAACTTCTTCCAACCACTTCTCACCCTAGCAACCGAGCTAACTCCAGCCCCACCTTCGGCACATAACATGTCTCCCAAATAACAAAACTCCTCCAGACACTCAAGAGACTCAGCTGCAAGTTCAACCCTCTCACGCCTAACAATCTCCACCTGCTCTCCCAGACACACCGCACACATGAAATCAGCATTATCTCGCAGTCTACCTCTAATACCACTACATCTTTTGTGCACCCATTTATCACA
>JAGKTI010012776.1:0-24053 GCA_018397915.1 Birgus latro
ATTATCATCACAGCAGCATCACTAATCAGATATTATTATCATCACAGTATCAGCACAATTAACAATTATTATCATTACCGTAGTAGCAGAAATCAATTATTATTAGTACCACCGTAGCAACACATAAAAGACATTATCATCATCATCACCGCAGCTGTATATTAGTATGAGTGTGAGGCATCGTCTTCCTTTCCGTCGGCTAATCAACTGAAATCAGTATCACCAACATCAACTACAACTTGACCTGAACATAACCTGACAAAGATAATAAAGAAACAAATCGAAGAGCTCACGAAACATACTGCCAGTTTCATGTCACTAGGCCTAAACGAATTCAAAGCATCAGAAATTTAGTTTTTATTGTCAAGAGGTGACAATAAACACAAAAATGAGTACCCAGACCGTTCTTGTTCTGTACAGGTTTATGAGACGGGTGTGTTGAGCATGGAGCATCTACAGGGAGCATTCATAGCACTGGGGCTGGGAGTTGGTCTGGCTGCCATTACCCTGGTGTTGGAGTGTGCTTTGAACAGTCAAAAAGTTACTTCCTTCCACTGACAACAACGTCAAAACCACCACCTCCATAATACAGCATAACCACCAACTAAGAACCTTGAGCATCTACAGGGAGCATTCATAGCACTGAAGTTGAGTGTTGTTGTGGCTGCCCTTTTACCCTGATGTTCGAGTGCATTGTGAAGAGTCAATAGCTACTACCCACCAAGAGCACCATCAGCATCACCACATAATAATTTCAACACCATCACCATACATCCTCAAGATTTAACAGGGCGTCTTCACAGTACTGCGTCTGGGTGATATTATAGCTGCCTATACCCAGATGTTGGAGTGTATTGTTAGGAGCCAGTAAGTTGCTCACCACCATCACTAACAGCAATATCATCACAACACACCACCAACAAACAACCAGGAGCAAACAACACGGCGCCTTCACAGCACTAGGTCTAGGTGTTGTTCTCACTACCTTAATCGTACTGCTACAGAGTATTGTTAAAAGCAACGAAGCTTTCCCATCACCACCAATTAACAACACTGACCAACATCCAGTCCACCATGACCACTTAGTCACCATCCAAGCATCACAAAAACGACCAACAAATGCCACCTTCCATACAAACTTATCATCAGGTGCTGGAGAGAGACGCCTTCAAGTGGTGCACCAATCTGGCAGGATGGTTTCGCTGTCTGGTTATGCAAACGTCCCCCAGGTCCCTCTCTCTCACCCAAAAGGAGGATGGTGGGCTGCAGGATAGGGGCAGCTGCTGCCTATAGTCCGTTTGTTCAAATTTCAAATAATCCTGGAGCTACTACTAGTACTACTACTACTACTATTAAACATTATCCCTCGACAGCTATCATCACCACTGCTACCACCACACAGCACACACCATTATCAACCTGCAGCCAACACCATTGACTACACAATGAACACCACCTTCACACCACCACCACCACCACCACCACCACCACCACCACTAACACCACCACCATCACCACCACCACCACCACCACCACCACTACCACCACCACCACCACCACCACCACCACCACCAACAACAACAACAACAATAACGATCACATATAATATAACCTTTACTTGACTGAACTTAAGTACCACTGTGGGAAAGTTTTATGTATATTTCTTGTTTTGGAATAAAGCATTATATGGATTCGCTGTTGTGATCATTTGACAGATGATACGTAAATGTAACAGGTATATGAGAAGATTGGAAAAGATAATGTTTTGCTTTACACTAATAACTAGGATAAAGAAAACTGAGTACAGACTGAAGACAGGCTGCTAGAGATCGAGCAGGGTGAAAAGCCGTCATTAGGCGACCAAGACTGACGCATTCAAGCACGTTGGAGCCTTTATAAAAGAAACGAAACGCAACGATCAAACTGATTCATAACAAGTGACCTTCTGGTTAAGGGAACAAGTACAGCCAATAACCACTACAGTGAAAAAGTTAAAACAGACATTAACCCCTTCAGTCTTAAGAATATTTCTCCACTTTATTCTTGCTGATGACAAAAGATTTTGCTCGACTTACGGAGAGACTTTTTGAACTGATGGGGATAGATACAGCTTCAGTGCTAGAGTTCGATATAATTGATGAATGAAAACGTCTGCAATTAGCAAGAATAAACTGAACAATACGACATCTGAGTGAAGGGGTTAATAGGCAGCATTTTGTAGAACAGATAACAGATAAGCACGAACGATAACAGAACAGAAACCCAGACATGGAGTCAGCAGATGAGGTAGGCAGTGGACTATTTTATTTTTATTTTTTATTTTTTTATCAAATGGCCATCATCCTGAAGGGGCATTAGACCAGCAAGAATCAGTAATCATGAAAGCCAAAATAATGATATGAAATATTTGCATCCATATATTTCATACCAATATTAATGTATTCTTCATAATTATGAAAAAAAGTAAGTACTAAAGAATACATCAGTGTACATGGACAGTACCGGAACAAATACTTCCATCTATACATCACACGCAAATTCATTACTATACTACTACAATATAATCAAATACAAATCAAATTTATGTAAAATATACATAAAATGGAACAATTACGAAGTTATTGGTCCTGAACAAAAGAATAAGAATACACAGTTAAATAAAAGTAACTTCCTCCTGCGACTCACTGATATATAAAATAGTACTGAAGTATATACATGTGTACAAAAACCATAACCCTGTATACAAACAAAAAATAAAAACAAAAGTGAAAGACAATAAAAATACATAGAAATAAAAGTATATATAATAAATAGGTAAACCATAACCAAGTTCATAAAATAAATCACAGCTCCCTGAGTCTGGTCTCTTTCAGGAAAGTCATCCGTTTATCAGTCACACCAAC
This sequence comes from Birgus latro, assembly GCA_018397915.1. Lineage (NCBI taxonomy): Eukaryota > Metazoa > Arthropoda > Malacostraca > Decapoda > Coenobitidae > Birgus > Birgus latro. The sequence continues at coordinate 2,904 of JAGKTI010012776.1, forward strand.
ATCCCAATCACCCACGACAGAACCAAGTGTGAAGGGGAGCGCATATGTTCTACAGTAGGCAGCCAGAGAAGTACATTCCCCAGCATACCTACTGCGGTACAAAAGGATGTGATTAGTAAATAACACCGAGTCACAGGTGGTACATTGCGGTGGAAACTGTGCGTTACTGTATGGAAATTGTCTGTTAATATATGGTAACACATGTGTCATTAGGGTGGAATTCATGCGGAGTCGGGCTAAAGCGACCTCCTCCCGCCTATTTCCTCGGGAGGATCTAGACCTGTCACATATGGTCCTTTTGACTGATCGAATTGGAAGGTCGTTCCTTAGACTTTACCACGAAAGATAAACTGATATTTTTCTATGGCTAGACCATAGCTCACGAAGAACGTCCCAAGTCTCCTCGAGTTCTACAGCCGATTTACATAATATATCAGCCTGTTCAATGCCGTAAATACTGCAATGGCCTGGTACCCTGATCAGACAGAAGGATTTAGCACATGTGTGCAGCTTACTTATAATGTGGCCCAAGACTTCGTGTGAATCAGTTCTACACGAATGAATTGCCTGAAGGGTAATTCATTCGTATAGGACTTAGAGTCCGAAAAAATGAGAAAACTTTCGTGATTTGAACGCAAAACAAAGTCTATAGCTTGATCTATGGCTAATAATTCGGCAGTGAATACAGAAGTATGGGGCGACATTAGCACCCACACGTCCACTCAACTTTTTTTTTTTAAATGTATGGAAGAAGGAACCAAAGCCCATGGGCCAGAATACTGTTCCTTCCAAGAAAAAAAACAAAAACAATACAAAAGAGAGCCAAGTTCAAGATCTATTCATTTCGAGATGCCTGGACACACTGCGTTTGGAAGACTGGGGATCATAGGAAGTAGGGAATACAGACAGAGGAAGACAGTTCCAGAGTTGACCAGTTGCATAAATGAAGGCCTGGGAGTAACGGTTAACTCTTGCACTAGAGAGTTGGACAGAAAAGGGATGAGAGTTTGTTGCTAGACAGGTACTACGTGCCTGTCGTAGAGGTGGAGGGATGCAAGCAGACAGTTCAGAGGAACTGTGACCGGTGAAGTAGCGATAGAAGAGAGATGAAGATGCAACAGTGTGGCGAAGAGACAAAGGTTGAAGGGAATCAGTAAGAGGAGGAGAGTTGATGAGACGAAAAGCCTTTGACTCCACCCTATTGAGAATAGCTGCATGTGTGGAGGCTCCCCACACATGAGAGTTATACTCCATACAGGGGCGAATAAAACCCGTGTACAAGGTCAACAACTGTGCAGGGGTAAAGGAAGTTCGGAGTCGGCTTAGCACACCTAATCTCTTGGAAGCAGATTTCACAAGAGCTGTAATATGTTCTTTCCAAGATAAATCCCGAGTGAATGAAACCCCAAGCATGTTCAAGGATGATGCAGGATTGAGCTGACATTATTAAACATTAGTGGGTAATCCTGAGGAAGATTTTGTCGGGTTGATAAGTGTAAGATCTGAGTCTTTAATGTATTAAAGATAACAAGATTATTTTTACCCCAATCAGAGATACGAGCCAAGTCAGACATTAGGTGTGCCATAGCCTCATCCCTTGTTTGTTGAAGTGACTGCTGAGATGGACGTTGCGGAAACCGAATGGAATGGTGAAGGGTAGAGTCATCAGCATATGAGTGGATAGGGTTAAATGTACAGCTTAGAAGGTCATTGATGAATTAAAGGAAGGGAGTTGGTGATAGGACAGAGCCCTGAGGAACACCACTCTTGATAGGTCTAGGAGAAGAACGATGGCCGTCTACAACAGCGGCTATAGAACGACCAGAAAGGAAGCTAGAGATGACGGCAAAGATAGAAGGATAGAAACCATCGGAGGGCAGTTTGGAAATTAAAGATTTATGCCAGACTCGATCGAAAGCCTTTGAGATGTCAAGCGCAATGGCAAGGCTTTCGCCAAAGTTCCGAAAGGAGGATGACTAAGAGTCTGAAAGGTATGTGAGAAGATCGCCAGTGGAGCATCCCTGACGGAACCCATACTGACGATCAGAAAGAAGGTTGTGACAGGAAAGATGCTTTTAACTTACAACCATCGGTGTACAAGTGGAATGACGATGGGTTTCTAATGAGGATCATCCGGAAAAACCGTCGTACCTCCACCTCCTGCGCCTTGGACTTAGTGACGGGGAGCTAGTCAGTGATGAGGGTGGTAGTAAGTGACTCCCAGATGTTTAAAACCTGATCCCCATTTGAAAGGTCGTAACCTAACGCCTCACAGAGGAAGTGAAGCCCCACAGCCACTGGCTTGAGGGCAGCATACAGCAGGTATTCATACTGTAGGAGAATCCAAAAAGTCGGGAGGCCAAGTGAGGGTTTATGATGGATGATGATACCATAAGAAAATAGCAGGTGGCCTCATCATAGACAGAGGGGAAGCACATTAGCCTCCACTTCCAGCCGCTGCACATGAGTACATTGAAGAGCTCCAAGATATATCCACAAGCACACACGTCCAGTCTACGGAGTACAGCATCTGATACCGACCCTTATACTTGTGAGCCATAGTCAAGCTTAGAACGGATAAGGGACTTATACACCATCAATAAAGTCATTCTGTGTGCTCCCCACGGCTTCCTGGAAAGAAACTTAAGGATGTTAACTTTTTTACTTAAGAAGGAAGCAAATCATTAATATATGTATTCCAACTGAGCCTACTGGCTAAATGTAGACCCAAGAACCTTACTGAATTTCGAACAGGTATTGGTTGATGATATAAAGTTAAATGCAAAGTTGGTATGTAAAGTTTACGAGAAAGAACAACACTGATACACCTAGGGACGGAAAGTTTAAATCCCCACTCCAGGACCCAACGCTGAACAGATTCAAGTGCCAGTTGAATCTGCTGTGTCGAGAATTGTGCAATGCAGGAGGAGTGACTCATTGCACAATCATCAGCATAGAGTGAGTATCTAAGCATCCTGCGGACAGAAGCGGATGACAGAATGTCATTCATGTCAGTGCTAAAAAAAAGTAGGGCTAAGTACACTTCCTCGTGGTATCCCGTTCTCCTGGACAAGTATGTCTGATGTTAAGTTACAGGGCATCCTGAAAGAAAACTTTCTGTCAGTAAGAAAGTTCTAAAGGAAAATGGACAAATTACCACTTAAACCATAAGCGTAGTGTTTACGTAGTATTCCGTTTCGCCAGGTCATATCATAAGCCTTATGAATATCCAAAACAACCTATAATGAATTCACGATTGGCAAAATCCTCGGCTATGCAATGCTCCAGGTGCATTAAATGATCCAGAGTGAACATGAATCCACTCTGTTCATCATTTAACACACCCTTCGACTCTAAAACAAAAACTAACCTTTTATTAACATTCGTTCAAAGACCTTCCATAGACGGTCAGTGCAATAGGTCAAAATGAACTGGGACTTGTATGGCGACCATCCGGGTGAGGTATCGGTATGCCATGCGTGTAGTGCCATGCATTTGGGAATGTGCAAGTCGCCCAAATCTCATTGTACACCGCAAACAGCTTACTCAGGTTGGCCTGAGTAAGATGCTGAATCATAGAGTACGTAATGGTGGATGGACTGGGACTGCAGCCTTTACAGGAATTTAGGGAAAAGAGAAGTTCATCCAATGTAAATTCTTTCTTTCTTTCTTTTTCTTTCTTTCTGGTGTATCAGGCTCCACTCCACCAACATGTTTTGCTCTGCAGATATTATATGTAGAGTGAGAAGTGCTTGTAAAGCCTATGTCCCACTGTCAGGAACTTTCCCACGACACGCCACGATCTTCATGCCCTCGTGTGTCGCCGCATGTCGTTCTGAGTAACGTGGTGTGACTTAGCAATGACGTAGCACCAGCGTGGAGAACTTGGTCATTCTTCGTGGTTCTTGGACCGCTACGACAATTTTTAGAATGTTCAAAAATTGTCGGCGTGGGCGCCGACAAGGAGGTCAACGTGACATGTCGTGATGATTACGTCATGTGTCTTAGCTGTGACTTAGCGTGTCTTAGCGTGACTTAGCCTGTCGTAGGTTGTTGTAGATTGTCGCTACATATGACGACGTGTCGTAGCAATAACTTGCACTTGGCAACTGACACCTGCCTTTTGTTTTGTTTTTTAATCAATGGCCTATCGATCATTGTGGCCGAAGCCCTTGGTCATTAAGGCCATATATGTATATACATATACACATACATACATACAGTATATATATAAACATATATACATACATACATACAGACACACACACATCCATGCATTATATACAAACACACTTTCATACACACATAGAAAGATAGATAGATAGATAGATATTTATTGACCACAAAAATTTATCCACAGAATAAAACCATGCACAGTAAAACAATACAAATAAAAACCACAAACAGTAAAACAAAATGACAATCGGTATGCAGAAAAAACATCACAGACAGACACAATGCAATAAAAACTTGCACCATAAAATGTGCACAAAAGGAAAAATAATACTAAAAGAAGAAGAACTAAAATCGTAACACATTGACAGAAGTACAGTTACGAATACAACCTCAAGACAGAATGTACAGAAGCACACACAGCATCGTAATCCGTTCTTTCCATGAGATTTTGTAAAGTTGTAATATTGAAATGCCTACGTAGATTCTGTGACATGGAACACTGCTCAGATACATGCTTTTCAGTCTGTATATCTCCACAATTACACAGGCGTTCCTCTATCGGCAACCGACCTCTTCCGCACCTATTAAATCGTCTTTCTTCTATTGCAAGGGAATGTGCAGTTAATCGTAATTGTGACCAAGATATGCGTTCCTGCTCCTAAATTCCTCTTTTCAACTCATATATTTTGGGGGCAGAAAGACTGGGATTTAGTGAGTGATATAACTAGTATCTGGAGGATGCAGACGCTCTAACTTTCTCTTTCATCTGGCCACGCACAATTCGTATATCATCCACATTATTCTCAATAAGGTCTCTAACATAACGTGACGTGTAACAGTTACAGTTAAGCATCACTCGAATGGCATGAGATAATGGATCACCATCTATGTTTCTCCTTTCTCTCCACATTTTTACAAAGAATTTTCGTTTTTTCGTCCTAACCAGCACATGAAACGAGGGTAAATCTGACTCCAGCAAACACAGATCATTGGCAGTGGTTTTCCTAACACCCAATTATTTTTTAATACACCACATATATAGTTTCTTTACAGGTTTAACATCTCCGTTCATCCACGACTCTGAGCCATACATAATCGATTCCATTAACGCAGAGTTAAAAACCTTCTTTTTCACATAAAGTGGAATATCATTATTTTTATTTACAAACTATAAATTTCAATGCATGGCATGTTACTCTCTGTGCATGGGCTCTTATCGCCGTGGATGTAGAACCATCAGACGTGAAGGGCTGCCTAGGTATATATACTGGTTGCAGTGCTCCACTGCCACACCATCCACCATCATAGGCTCTCTATCCACGTCCTCACCATTCAGTACCATAAACTTAGTTTTCCTTACGTTAACATCCATCCCATGTGAAACAGAAAATTCATTAAGTAAACCAATTTTCCTTATCATACCCAACCTTGGCGTAGACAGAAGGACGGTGTCATCCATCAGGACCAGCACATGAAGCCACTGCAGAAACCCATCCACGCCACAGCTCTGTTTTATTAACCTTATCATGTCGTTAACATACAGGACAAATAGCAGACAGGACGATGGGGCACCCTGACGCACTCCTACTGACGTTGTGATTAGTTCTGTACCAATAATACTGCTGGTCACTCTAATGTCACGAATTTTCTACATTGTAAAATCACATTAGTTAAATCGTGACATCCTGTGATTTCGAGGAGCAAATTAATATGTACGATAATGATTAGTTGTCAGGATTTGCTCCGGGCCCATTTGCGCATGCGCGCGAGCTTCCACCCAAGCCACGTCGCGTATTCAAATCAGTCTATTCTTAGTCACGGAAGGATTGGGTCGTACGCCTCTAGAGACTCGAGTGAATTCTTTATTTCAGATCTCGGCTTGAATCGGCGTGCCTTCCCGAGCTCCCACCCTCTGTTGGTGATCGACTACAGTAGTCTCATCCATACCGATCAGTATTTTCTGTTTTTTTCCTAGGCTAAGCTTTTTGAAATATTTAGCCGTTATCTGAGTGTCTGAGTGAGTGAGTGCATTTCTTTCATTTGATTTGAATTTCATGTAACGTAAATTCATTTGTTTGTAATCAATAAATTCACAGTTCTTTTCTTGAGCTTTGTTAAAGTATATTAACTGTGTTTGATTACTCCACTCTATTATTTAATACAGTTTTGCTACTCTACGTTAGCACAACTTTTGAATTAAATCACGGCCGGTACTTAGGCCAGCTTTGACCTCACTCCTTAAATCCGTTGTGCTAGCTAGGAGTTTGGCTCAGCCAAGAGCCTGTTATTATTATTATTATCATTTTTTTTTATTGTTGGGGGGGGAGAAGAAACTTTCTCGTAGGCCAACGGTACAATATTGCAGCCCAATAGAGCTTCTATTCTCTGCTGCGTGCCGTTGAGGAAGTTTGTAATTCTCGACCCTAGAGAATTGACATAGCACACTCAGCTATACATTGTATACCAATTATACAATATTTCATTATTTCTTGGGAATACTTAAATTTCCCCTGACATCTGGCGACACGCCAGAGAAAACTCTCATTTTCCCCTGACATCTGGCGACCTCGCCAGGATAAACTCCTAGCCAAAAATTTATTACCGAATCACTCACTCATATCTATCAGGCTCAGTTGTCACTCAGTCTTAACCAAGCACGATGGAGCACAGTACATTCGTGCAAGAGGCAAAAGAAATGGGGCTCACTAACCCCCAGGAAATTCGAGATTATGTCCTGTCGCGCTTCAATGTCGAGCAGGAACGTGAAAATGCCGCCCGTGAAGAGCGGAAAATTGAACGAGAGGAACGGCAGAGAGAGAGAGAGCATGAGAAAGAACTACGTGAACACGACCGCCAAGCACGTGAACAGGAACGTGTTGAACGCGAGGCACGTGAAGCGCGTGAGGAACGAGAGCGAGACAAAGCACGTGAACATGAAGAGAGAGAGAGAGAGCGTGAACACGAATTGGAGGTGCTTAAGTTTAAGCAAGACTCCATGGCTTCAGGCACACTGGGTGCAGCCAATTCAAGCTCCTCTACTGCTCTCCCAGCACCTATTCTAGCGACTCCACGTCTCAAGCTTCCTTCTTACATGGAAGGCGAGCGAATCGAGCCATTTATAGCTCGTTTCGAAGACATGGCAAACCTGTACGATCTGGATGAGGCAGCTAAGCGGCTTCAATTTCTTAGCCTGTTTGAGGGCCCTGCCCTCGACATTCTCCACAGAATTCGCGGAGAGAATCTCACATATGAGATGATGAAGACCGCACTCATTAAAGCGTACGGTCTTACTGTCGATCATGGTAAAAGACAGTTCATGAAGGCACGTCTCCAGGAAAAGGAGACAGCCGTTCAGTTCCTCGACCGTCTCACGGCATATTTGGGCGAGTGGATGGAGAAGGACGAGACTCCCAGCACACGAGAGGGAGTGATCGACCTCGTGCTGCGTACACAGCTAGAAAAGTCGTGGCCTGCTGAGCTTGTAGCCCAGCTAAAGATGTCCAAAGTGAAGGACGCGTCAGAAATGGTACAAACCGCTGATGCTTTCTTTAGTGTGTATGGGTACGAAACACATAAGCAGCAGTCCTGGAACAGGACAGACTCTGTTAAGTCTGGTAAGCAGTCCCAGACTGAAACCCAGCATCAAGGCCATTCTCAAGGTAATGGTCATGGTCCAAGCAAACCGCAGAAGGACCAGTGGCACGATACACAGAAACCTGACTGGAAGAGGTACAACAAGTACCCTAACCAGCAGCAGTACCCTAAACAGCTGCAGTATCAGCCACGAAATCGCCAACCGGGTCAAACCTTTTCCACACCAGCCCCAGTGTATCGGAGGCAGGAGGCAAATGCAGCCTTTATTCCTCAACAAGTGCACGATGGTGCCGGTCCCGCCAGCACAGCTCCTCCTTCACGGTTCACTAGTCCCCCTGAAACGGTGAACTCTCCTCCACAGGCCGTCAGTGCTCCTGCTCCCCAGATGGTGAGTACAGCTCCTCCTTCACGGTTCGCTAGTCCCCCTGAGACGGTGAACTCTCCTCCACAGGCCGTCAGTGCTCCTGCTCCCCAGAGGGTGAGTACAGCTCCTCATGTTTCTGGTTCGGGTACGATCCCTAAGGCAAATACTCCTGTCACATTTGAAGAGTTATATGCCAGGCAGCCTTATCAATGGCTGGCCGCTTCCTCCACAGGCCCTCCCACAGGTAACAGTGCCTTCCTTGTTCAGCTAGGGTTTGTGGGAGGTGTTTCTGTTAATGTACTGAGAGACAATGGTTCCTCAGGTTGTACTGTCAGGCAGAGTCTTGTTCGTCCTGAAGAGTATACAGGCAGACAGATCCAAGCTCAGCTTATTGACGGATCAGTGAGATTGTTTCCTGAGGCATGTATCCAGGTAGCATCTCCCTTTTACACAGGTTCAGCAGTTGCAGTTGTCATGCAAGAACCTTTGTTTGACCTCATAATAGGTAACATACCAGGTGCCAAGTATAGTTGCACCACAGGTGTTACTACTCAGACTTCGGCTGCAGTAACACGAGCCATGGCCACGGCTCCAAATTGTGTTGCCCCAGTGGCTATTGCATTGCCGCAAGATCTGATTTGCAGTCAAGATGTTGTCCAAGAGCAACAGACTGACCCGACCCTTGCTGTTGTGCGGAAGAAACAAAAGGGTAGAGTGACCAAGTATTCACGGGGTGGACGAGCCAGGTTCCTTCGCAGACAAGGACGGCTCTACCGTGAGTCGCGAACACCCGAGGGCAAGGTAGTTTGTCGTTCCCGCAAAATACCGCCAAGCAGTGTTAGAATGGGGTCATTGCTCAGCAACAGGAGGTCATATGGGCAAAAGGAAAACCCAAGGCCGTATCCGTGCTGACTTTTTCTGGCCAGGAATGGGACAGGATATTGATAGTTTTGTGAACTCCTGCAATGTGTGTCGACGTACCACCATTCAGGAAAGTTTCCCTCCTGTGCCGTTTGAATCCATGCCCATAATCTCTGAGTCGTGTGAGAGAGGGCAGTGGTAATGTGAGTGTCTGTTGTACACTGGGTTTCCTAAGACTGTGCTGTTCTAAGAGATTTGAGCAATCCAAGAACTAGCTTGGTTCCCAGTCAGTACTATGCTGCTAAGACCTCACGTCTCGCTTGTTGGCCCCACGGGACATACTATGTCTGGGGTCTGTACATACATATGTATATGTATTGTAGCTTATAAGTGCACATCCTCGGCAATCCCAACTGGGGACACCGACGACAAGCCCTTATCAGTCGTAAGCGTAGGGCTTGTGCATATTGTATGTACCGTAGATTAAGGTAGGTTAAGAGGGGAAGTCTGAGACCCCGCAGAGGCAATGAGTTTGAATTACCTTGTGGTGTATCTCGAGCCGTGGGCCTCCCTGAGGATTCCCGGAGATTACACAGAAGCCACATGAGTGTTCACACCCATGCAGGGTGTTAAAATGTGACCTGCCAAAGTTGCATAGGGATTCTCGACTACCTTTACTAATCATAAGCGTGCAATCACAGTGAACCCAACTGAGGACACTGGTGACAAACGGGTAGTCGAGGTGACGAGCCCTTTGTTAATGTTAAGTATAGCTATAAGTGTGCAGTTACGGTGAGCCCAACCGAGGACACTGATGACAGGCGGGTAGTCGTGGTATGATCCCAGCCGAGGGCACCGACGACGAGCCCTTTTATTAGGCGTAAGTGTAGATTAGAAAAAGGCAACTATTGGGAAATAATGGCGACATACCTATGAAATTTGCTATTAATTGACTTTCGACTAAAAAGTACCTTCTTTTGTGTGTGTGTGGATTGATTGCTGGGTGGATGAAATTGTAATTTAGTGTAACCCTTGCATTGACACTATTGATACTCCACCTTGACTCATCCCCACAGGTACAGTCGTTGGGTGAAGAAGATGTCCTGGACCATTGATCGTCTGCTGCACCCTGGCACTTCATCTCTTCTGCCCTCGTCGCCTTTATTATTGCCTTAATATGTATTATTATTATTGCTTACACGTAGGTACAGTTACACTACAACTGTCACACCTACACCGTGTATCACATACACCACGCTACATAACAATTAGTTGTTAATGTAAATGTAGCGAATTTTCGCTCAGTTGACCTGAGTGCAGGACTTTCCACTCTCGTCTCGGAGTTTTTCCCTCAAGCTTGCTTTCCTTAACGTAAATACGAGGTTTTTACGCTCACAGGCGACACTGTTTTGCTTCCTGCAACAGGATAGTACACACACCACAGTGTGAATCTTCTGTGACTGAGTTAGGATGTATATACATAGTGTCAAATTTTACTCTAGGGTAAAATTTGAAAAATTTCACGGGCGTAATGTCACTAATTTTCTACATTGTAAAATCACATTAGTTAAATCGTGACATCCTGTGATTTTGAGGAGCAAATCAATATGTATGATAATTTTTAGTTGTCGGGATTTGCTCCGGGCCCATTTGCGCATGCGCGCGAGCTCCCACCCGCGCCACGTCGCGTATTCAAATCAGTCTGTTCTTAGTCACGGAAGGATTGGGTCGTACACCTCTAGAGGCTCGAGTGAATTCTTTATTTCAGATCTCGGCTTGAATCAGCGTGCCTTCCCGAGCTCCCACCCTCTGTTGGTGATCGACTACAGTACAGTCTCATCCATACCGATCAGTATTTTCTGGTTTTTTCCTAGGCTAAGCTTTTTGAAATATTTAGCCGTTATCTGAGTGTCTGAGTGAGTGAGTGCATTTCTTTCATTTGATTTGAATTTCATGTAACGTAAATTCATTTGTTTGTAATCAATAAATTCACAGTTCTTTTCTTGAGCTTTGTTAAAGTATATTAACTGTGTTTGATTACTCCACTCTATTATTTAATACAGTTTTGCTACTCTGCGTTAGCACAACTTTTGAATTAAATCACGGCCGGTACTTAGGCCAGCTTTGACATCACTCCTTAAATCCGTTGCGCTAGCTAGGAGTTTGGCTCAGCCAAGAGCCTGTTATTATTATTATTATCATTTTTTTTTATTGTTGGGGGGGAGAAGAAACTTTCTCGTAGGCCAACGGTACAATATTGCAGCCCAATAGAGCTTCTATTCTCTGCTGCGTGCCGTTGAGGAAGTTTGTAATTCTCGACCATAGAGAATTGACATAGCACACTCAGCTATACATTGTATACCAATTATACAATATTTCATTATTTCGTGGGAATACTTAAATTTCCCCTGACATCTTGTGACACGCCAGAGAAAACTCTCATTTTCCCCTGACAACTCTGTACATGGCAATAATAGCAAAAAGCATAGTCATACCACAACCCAGGCATTTCAAAACAGAAAAAAACACATTTCTCTTAACCTTATCGTAAGCTTTAGAAAAATCGACAAATGTAATAAACAATTCAAATTTCTTCTTCATTGCTACCTGGATTAACAAACGCAGCGTCACTATATGCTCAATACATCCTCTTCCCTCCTGGCTACCTGCCTGCTTCCTGAAAGGTTTAAACCACAAATTAAGCCTGTTACACAGCACTGTATCATACAATTTCGCCAAACTATTTACAACATTGATACCTCGAAAGTTAGTAACCAATGATGGCGATCCACCTTTGAAAACAGTAAAGAGTTTAGCAGTCACCCACGATGAGGGATACAAACCTGCCATGAATATACAGTTGAAGAATGTGGTTATATACAAAATCCATGGAACGGGCAACAGTTTATGCAAACCTGGTGGGATGCCATCGAGGCCACATGCTTTATTGCTTTTGAGTTTCTTTATTTGCTCTGATACCTCGCAATATGTTTTGGGGTCATCTAACAACGGGATGCATACGTTGCTACGAAATGAATTATCAAAATCTTCCCTATTACCCGGATTAAGAATTTCGTCAAAATGCTCTTTAAATTCGTCATCAGATGGGGATGCAGTAATCTGAGATTGATCTTCATTAAACTCCCCATTCCAATTAATGGCGTGCCACACCTTTGCGTCATCGTTACTTTCCAATAGACGCTCCCACCTATTCACAAACTCGTCCCTATCAGGCACACGCAGGTGAGTCCGACTTGCAGAGGCAAAAACGTGCAAGGTGGCGCACATGCTGTCAACTCCGACATCAATATTACCATCCAGCCCGGGCGGCTCATGCTGTGATAACACTTGCACGAATTTCTCTTGATCAATAGAATCCAATTTAATTGGTTTACTTATCCTCCCTCCCTGGACCTTATTGTGTATCACAGCATGGTTCCCCAAGCAAGATGCACGGTAAACAAGATGCTTTATATCAACAGATGAAGTAAGTAACGAAATCGATATTGGTGCATGGTCTGATGGTAACAGTAAATCATTATCAACTTTATAATAAAAAATGTCCCTTGCAAGGCTGGAGGAGGCAAGGCAGACATCCAGTTCAGATACCCAATGCCTGCCCTGGCGGTAAGTAAGGTTACTTGGAAAACAATGATCACCACACTTTAAGTTATTCAGTATTACCATCTTTTCCTCCACACATATGCCGAGAACAGCACTAGCATTATCATTCGCCACTCGCACAGGGTCTGGTATATCGGGGTATGAGAAATGTGGCAAATCTATGGAGACTGGTAGATCACGAACAGCACTCCCAAATCTTGCATTAAGGTCACCAATGACTATACAGCCTTTATAATGCTCACTCATCTTAATCTTTGCTTGGATGGTGCTAAAAGATGCATGGCTAAAATATGGTGATTCTGAAGACCGTATATAACAGCATCCGAACAGCACACCCACGACACATGTAAGCTTAAACCAGATTTGATCCACAATACTTGTATCTATGTCAGTGACGTACTGATTCACATGTTGCTTAATGAGAGCGCACGTGCCACCATGGTGGGGATTATCACTGTCATAATTAACATAAGAAACATAACCTGGAAAGGATACTGGGATAGATGTTTTGATTTCATTTAGACTCACAATATCAAACTTACAGAGAATTTCCATTACATTATCTTTTTCCATCTTAGTCCTCATTGTATTAATATTCCAAGACACAATCCTTATGCATTTCTGTGGTCATCTTAAAAAGAATTCAGTTTCCACTTATCTATAACCAGTCCATCCCGGTATTGCTTCCTCTCCTGGACGTCAAGCCGGATCACACAACCTTGGTTTTCCGGCCTGTTCTTTTCAGTAGCCTCTGCCGTGCGTAACCGCTTCCACTCCTGCCTGACCTTCTCCCTGACTGCCGGGTGAAGATCCTTCTTAACATAAATCCTGTCATAAGGTGAGCCATGGTCCTTCAGCTTACGTGTTTCACTCAGTATCTTGTCTCGCTCACCCTTGCTTTCTACGATTACAAGGACGGGGCGTTTCCTTCCGTCGTTATCGTCATTTTGGCCCAGACGTCGGCAGGATCATATCCACGTGTTGATTCCAAGCAAGGACATTACCTTGCTGAACTTCGTATCGTCGTCTGTAGCACCGTCCAGAGCTTCCCCTTCATCAGGCACACCAAGCATCACAAGGTTGTTTTCTCTCTCCTTCCGATCAATGTCCTCCAGAAATTTCTGCTGTTGTGGGATAATGCTTGCCTAAGTATCAGTTCTCTCCTGCATCTCTTTTAGCTTCTTGTTTATGTCTCCCTCCGATGACATAATGCCCCTCTTCAGATCCGCCAAGTCCTTTTGAGATATCTGCTAAACGTGCTTCTAACCTGGCACTGGCCCCAGCATCTTCATCTGAAGCAGATAAGATGGCATCTGTCATGAATTTTCTACATTGTAAAATTATGTAACGTAAATTGTGACATCGAGTGATTTTGCGGGAGGAACGAATTATTATGAAATGTACGAGATTTTGCTCATTCTCTCAACCGTCCGCTCGCGTACTTATATTCGCATCAGTTTGTCAAAACTTTTGTCATTCTTTCGCGAGTGATTGATTTTATGTGCAGACGGTGCATTGCATCTGAGCGATGATTTCTGAATTATCGCTTCTGCCTCCCGGCCGTTGCCTGGGCAACGCCCCTTTCTCACATTCCTCACGTCGGGCACTCAAAACCAGAGTTAGTCTGCTTCTTAGTCACCGAGTGTCTGGTTGTGCCGTACGAAGGCTCGAGCGATTACTTTTCTTAGCGATTTCATGTCTCAGCTTGTATTGGCGTGAATCCCGAAGCTCCCACCAACTTGGTGATCGACAGCAGCACGGTCTCACCTATACCGATCAGTATTTTCTTTTGTTTTCCTAGGCTTAAGTTTTGGGGTATTTAGCTATTTGTCTGAGTGTTTGAGTGAGTGCATTTCCCTTTCTTTGATTTGAATTGGAGTCATGGAACGTAAATTTGTTTTCTTGTATTCAATAAATTTACAGTTCATTTTCTTGAGCTTTGTTAAATGTAACAGTCGTGTTTAATTTTCCCACATATTTAGTACAGTTTTGCTACTCCACGTTAGCACAACTCTATATTAATCACGACTGGTACTTAAGCCAGCTTTTAGCATTAATCCTTAAATCCGTTGTGCTAGCTAGAAGTTTGGCTCAGCCAAGATCCTGATTATTATTATTATTATTATTATTATATTTTGAATGTTAAGGGGAGAAACTAACTTTCTCAGAGGCCAACTGTACAATATTACAGCCTACTTGAGCATCTAGTCTCTGCTGTGTACTGTTGAGAAAGTCTATAAATTCTTGACAATTGGCAAAGTAAGCCAGCATAAAAGTGAAATCGCTACTTGATTTCACAGGTCTATTCTCACGTAATAAATGACTCGATAGTCATTCTTAGCACACATAGCTATATATTGTATATACTCCAATTATACAATACTACATTTTTCTTTTTGAATTACTTTATTCCCCCTGACAGCATCAATAAGCTCATCTTTACTTATACTCTTCAGTTGATTACGCTGTAACTTACGCAAATCAACTAAAGATCGCACTGGCATAGTTGAGCAGGTGACTAGGCTCTGGACAGTCACCTAATCCGTAGCACCGCCGTCACTATGGAAACGGCGTCGTGGCAACGGTTGTGACGTCACACCCTTACTGCGCATGCCCAGAAAATGGCAGCATATTTGAGGGAGGTTTGTGTCTAGGATATTCACTTTTCCCCCACAAAAAAGACTAAGTCCATGTGTAACTTCTACTTCATTATAACCACTGCATGCAGAGCATCTTCACGTACAACATATATAAACAGAGGCAGTAATGGGTCACTTGTGGGCGTAGAAATAGGTCGAAACACGGGAGCAACAGCTGGCCTGACGTCAACAAAGCAACGCCCTCACACATACACCATACATATACTGTATATACACCCGAATATATATATATATATATATACTGTATATATAACGTTTTATTTTTTCTTATATAATTATTATTTTACATTATTTAATAAGCAAAAAATACCTATAATAAAGACCCTAAAACTAATAACACAACAGACAAATCGCTAACTATACTAAATCCTAAAGATCCTGATAACTAAACCTACACTAATGGTAAAAATACCTCGACCAAGAGAGCACCATCGACTGCAGGTATTCAGTGCCTTTCTACACTACACATATGCATTCATCCCCTGCTGACTGTCAGTCGAGGCAGGCAATAATATAGGATACATCAATATATGAAGGAGAACCAGGGGAGTCAGGAACTATTCCATATACGTCAACTGTCGATCCTTATTATGATAACTGTTACGAGATACTATAAAGAATTTGCATATAATGCATACAAACAGTGAAGGAACTCACCAAGCAGAACATCATCGACTGCAAATGCCCAATACCTTTGTATATTGCACACTTGCACTCATCAGCTGCTGACTGTCTTGCAAGGAACGAGGTTTAATGTAGGGGACATCAATATTAGAAATAGATCAGTCGGAAGCACGAACTTTTTCAAATACGTCAACTGTCAACCCTAATAATACAATATATACATATTTGCAGTCGATAAAAAAAACATAACCACACAGTAAAAAAGTCATCACTCTATACTCCACCCTGCTATATATAGCTTCGCATCAAAGATCCCGGCCATCGTCGTGTATCGTCATATGTCCTGATAATCTTAGTGGTGACATTGCGGTAACTTAGAGGTTCCGTAGCGTTTCGTAGCGTGTCATAGCTTGCCGTAGCGTGTTGTGGCTATGTCTTGGCGTGACGTGGAGTTAAAGTGACCGTTATTTTTAATCTGAGAGATGATCGTAGTGTGTCGTCAGGGTAACGTGACGTTTCTGTAGTGTGTCGTGTGATGTCGTTGCAGTGCCATTGTGTGTTCTTGCACCAACGTGACTGTATCGTGAAATGGCCGTTTAGGTCTACCATTTGAGGTATGATCGTGGCATTCCACCAAGATCATACCTCGAGGGTAAGATCGTGGTGATCGGGGTCATTCTCGAAGATGAACTTGAATATGGGACACGGGCTTAAGAGTGATTGTTGTCTTGAAGTGGCTTTGGATGTGTGTGTAGTCTGTGAACCAAATGTAATCAGCCCGAGCAAGCCGACTGGGTGCAAGGATACTTTATAGAATGTGACACTGGTTCAACCATAGTACCATTTATGACCGCCAAAGCAGTACTTGGTCGGGAGATCGCTCCCAAAGTTTATCACCCTGGTGGGACGCGAACCCTCGTTCACTTTACCACGGTACCACAGAGGCTCAGAGTTGTAGCTGCGGTCTCTGTCTTCTGTGACAAAATCTAAGTTCTGCAGCTCAGCCAGACGCTTATGGTGAAGAAAGCAAGGATCGTATTTGGCTGAGCTGCTTACCTGGGTAAAGTGGTCGGCAATATTGGCCATGTCCATGGGATCATCAATGACAGTCCCGGCCACCACAAGTGTGGTGATTGGTGACCGGGTGTACTTGTTAAGTACATTTATTGTGGACCAGACCTGACATATGCTGGTGGTGCAATTCACCGTGGACACAAAACTACGCCAGTTATTCCGTTTTGCCACTTTAATTGTCCTCCTTGCCTCAGCCTTAGCCACTATGTAGGCAGTAAAGTTTGTTTTGGCTGTTCCTCAAAAATCCTGTATCCCCTATTCGTCAGCACTCTGGTGTACACCACGAAACTCTGCGCTTGTTTAGAATTGCTGCGCTTGTTTGGAATTGGAGATGTCTTGGGAACAGCAGCTTCGGCTGCATGTATAATGGAAGTCTGTATGTGTGCAACTTTCTCATCACTATTATCTCCTGAAATATCTAGATTGGCTACCTTTGGGTAATGCCCCCAATCTGCTGTCTTAAAGTTAAGATTAAGTGGTGAGGGAGGCCAATAATCCCCGCATGAATAGAAAAGATAGATAGCGAAATAATCGCTACCCATCAGGTCGTCATATGGGTCCCAAAGATGTTAGTGCCTATATGGGGAGACGACAAGGACAGATCTATACATGACATGTTACCATTGCGGTTGTCTACACGAGTCACTCTACTATTGTTTAGAAGACGGAGGTTTGACTGTAATATGAGATCAGCTACTTGCTTCCCCCTACTTTCACTCCTTAAGCTTCCCCACTGATTGTCATGGGCATTAAAATCGCCTAAAATTAATTAATAAGCCGGAAGCTGATTGACAAGTAAAAGCATCGCCATCATAGGGGGCCACTGAGAGGACAGTAGATTGAACAAATAAAGAGATACGTGTTGCCAAATTTCACTCTGCACACGGTGTGTGTATATGGCAGTGCCATGACCCTCATATCTTCTATACGAATGGTAGTGGTTGAACTGAGGAGGATCAGGATGAGCCTCCAGCCACGTCTCCTGTAATGAGACAACATCCGGTTTATGCAAAGCTAGCAAAGTACTTAAATTGTAGTTTATTCCCAATCGACCTACAATTCCATTGGATAGTATTAAACATGACAGTTTAAGATTTATGGGAGGGGCATGTGTGTTTCGCTTTCTTTGATTGCTCGCCATCAGGCTAGCAACAACCGGGGGACCGATCCCGGTTCTTGTTAACGGAACTTCCATTGATTCATCAATTACGAGGCTCCTAGTCCCCCTCGAGGAAGAGCTGTGTCGTCTCTCCCTTGCTGGAGCAGGAGTAGGATAAAAATGAGGATGTGGCTGCTTCAGGGTGGTGAAATTAAGTTCGTTAGACTTGTCTGGCGTTTGCTTAGGTTTTACCGACTGAGAACTAGCCACAGTCTGAGAGTAAGAAGTAGTAGGGGTATCAGTGAAAGAGTTGGAAAGGGAAAGAGGCGAATATGAAGAGGCAGAGTAATCGGCGTGAATAACAGGCTCAGGCTCAGTTTGTGTCTCATCAGAGCACATCACAGGACGGGACATCACCGCCGAAGCATAGGAGGTAGTCAATGTGCGAGTTACATGCAACGCCCGCACCTTTTTCCTACCTAAGTAGTAGGAGATACCCTCGGTTGCCTTCACTGTGCACAACTCCTTCTCCTCCTTGGGACAATCCCTCGGGAACACCCTTACAGTGAAAACAACACTCTGTTCTGGATGTACAGTCATCTGCTATGTGACCGTGCCCTGCACATTTACCACACACAGAATCAGTAGCCTGACAGGCCTTTACACAATGCCCATAAATCTGTCACTTAGCGTACTGAAGTGGGTAAGGGATGTAAGATCTTACTCCAGCAACTTCATAACTGACTAATCAAATCAGGGAGCACAATCTTACCAGAAGTCAAAACAACAGCAGTCATCTTCGTCCTCATGGCCTCCGCAAATCTAGTTTTAAAATGGGCATCAGTGACATCTTGCTGAGCGAGTTCACGTATGATGTCCTCCTCCTCCATACACGTGAGATCCCTGCATGTGATAACACCCTTACAGCAATTCATGGAGTGCGGAATGGACGTCTCAACATCATAAGAGTGAAACTTGTGCATGATGAACAAGTTTTGTAACACATCCATCCTCATCGCCACAGAGCCATCAATCACCTTCCTGACGAAAGGATTGAGACTAGCCAAGGACATTGAACACAGGGCATGAATTCGAACATAGCTAGTGATGTGTAGACTGATTTGAAGCGGGACATGCATCTAGAGTCAGTCGGTCCGGGTGTCAGTCAGGGTCGGCATCATGGATTTATCACTGCCACATCCCCCCCTAAGGAAGGGAGGGGCAGAAGGAGGGCTCGACATAGCAACCACCTCCCCCTCGCGGCGGAAGTGGAAAGAAAGAGAAAAAACGAGCAAGGGAATGAATACCTAACGGGGAAGGGAAGAGAATGAGAAACTAGCTAAAGTACACTCCACCAGAAGGGTGAAAGGAAATTAAAAAAAACAAACAATAATCCCAGTGAGGCAAACCTATAAAGTTAGAGAAGAGAGCACACGAGCATGCGTCCACACTCTTCACGGCCATGCATCAGTCAGGACTAACTGGTAGGTTTGTATGCTGTAAAGAGAAAAAACAGGGCAGCAACCAATAAATGAAAATGAAACAGCCTAACCGATCAATCCACCCTGAGCCCGTGCCACACCCGTGTGGCGAATCTCATCATCACCTCAGCCTAACCGAGTATAACTGAACAATAACGACTGGCGAGGTGGGTTTAAGACAAAGATGCGAGTGCATTATGTTACGATGTTATTTTATCTGTCGTTAATATAATTATATTCATCTTGTCAACCATCATGACCGGAAGAGCTGAAATTTATTACCACCCACAGAGCAGTGGGTCGGTGTGGGGGGGTCTGACAGGGAAAATGTTATAAGTACATGACGGCCACACATCTTTTAGACTTGCAGTGGTGAGGTGGTTTCAAGCCCTGCACAGATGAGGCTGATTTACGATACGATATCATCACAGTCTGTTTTTTTTTTTTTTATTATACTCAGTATTTGCTGACGTTCAGACAAATTAGGCAACAGGTTCATTAAGTATATTTTAGAATATGAAACAGATGATTTCGATTCTGTAAATATTTCTAGCGATTTTTTTTTATTGAACTTAGAAAGGATGTGCAACAAGGATGGGGTCAGTGAAGGACACATTTAACCCCACAGTTCGAAAAGTATCTCCGATTCTGAATAACATCGTCTGAAGTTACCAATAAAGCACGTCACCGGATTTAAGAAGTTATGGAGATGGTACAGGTCCCTGCCCAATAGACCTCCAACGTAAGCCAACGATGTGGATATTTTTATAAGTGGATTTGGATATATAACAACTATTTCTTAGCGCTTTATTACCACCGCCAAGGAAGTTATGTTTTCACCCCTGACTGTTTGTTTGTTTGTTTGCTTGTTGGTTTGTGAACAACATTACATAAATACTACTGGACGGATTTCCACGAAACAAGGAAGAAGAATGGACCTTGGCCCAGAATACACTCCATTAAATTTTGGTGCTGATCTGGATATAGGTGCGGATCTAGGATTTTTTCTTTTCCCTTTCTTTAACATTGCGAGAACGGACGTTGGAGGAGGTATGCCCCCTACTGGGTGCCATTCTTTGATCTATATATTACATCTCAGTATTTACTTGTATGTTACTAATACAAACTATGTTGAAATTATAAGGAAATAAATTTCACGGAGTTTTGGAAATATATTTATATATAAATAAATGTGAGCCAGATGTCACGAGGGAAACGAGAATATGTCTATGGACAAATGCAAATGACTGCCCTTTTTTTTTTTTATGTGTCCGACTTTGGGCATAGGCTTTACAGCCTGCTATCAAGGCCCAGTCGTCCTCCTACATACCATACACCTCTACATGTCACCACTTCGGCGCTTAACACCCACCATCCATATTGAATACATGCTAGGGCTGTCTCATACAGGACTGGTGTATTGGTATTAGCGGGGTTATTTTTACGACATGTCGGCAGGTCTTCTGGTAGACCAGTAAAGCCTGATTTAATGAAATTCAAATCCTTAAACTGTTCCCTGCACCAGCGAGGATTCGAACCTGGGTCCCACGGGACTGCAAGCCAACTCTCTACCGATCGAGCTACCGCCTCCCC
>JAGKTI010012777.1:0-24052 GCA_018397915.1 Birgus latro
TACTTTGGAGGCATGCCTACCTTTGTAGGGTTCAGCATTTGTCAGCCCCGAGGACAAAGCACCCCCTACATCACTGGTGGAGGAGGCCTGCTGATGATGCTAGTCCCTGTCCAGTTGCCATTTAGGGCAGAACTGCTGCCTCCCCACGCGTTTGCCGTGCGTCGCGTCCCGTAATGCTGGGAGACAGGAGTCCTGGAGGTTGAGCGATGCTGCACGATGCACCCTGCAGCTAGCAATACACCTCTTTGGTCTCTTATTCTGGCTAGATAGGCGGCTTGGTTGGGCCCGACCAGGTCAGTTGGCTGGTCATGCGTTGGCTAGGGTCAAGTGGGCACTAGGGGGTCTTGTGGCTCCTATCATCCAGGGGTCACCCTTGCCCCAGCCCCCTGGTGGTTACCCGCGTATACTCTCCCGCTACAGCTGGGGTCGTCAGTGGCATTGTCCCTGGCATACGACCTCCCCTTGTTGGGCTCCATGGTGGATGGAGGAGTGGGGGAATGAAGGTGTTTTGGTCTACTATGGCTGCTTCTCCCTCCCATTTCGGTACTCGTGTGGCAGATGGCCGGGCCCACGAGTCCCTACCAACCGGCCACACTGTTGCTGTTGCTAATACCAACTCTGCACCAGGTAAGGGCAATAAGGGGAAGGAGCGTGTTCAAGGGAGCGGCACACAGCCCTCCGAGAAAGCTCTCTCACCCTTCATAGAGACGATACCTGGCTTATTTGTTCCCGACAAGTATAGGAAATTCCTAGTTCTGAAGTTGGCTGATGGTTCTTCTTTCAGGGACCAAAATGCATTCAAGGTTCACCGTGACCTGGTCAAGGCTTGTGGATCATCCCCAAAGGTTGTTCCACAGGCGGATGGGTCATTCATTACAGAGGCCAGCAATACAGACCAAAGTGCCCACATCCAAGCCAACAAATGTTTAGCATCCTGCGAGGTCACAGTCACCAGCCACTCCACCCTCAACCAGACTCGAGGTGTGGTCTTCTCCAAGGAGTTCCTTCAGTACTCGGAGGAGGACCTCCTGGATGGGCTGAAGGACCAGGGAGTGGTGAAGGTGGAGAGGATAAAGAAAAAGATAAATGGAATGCTGATGGACACACCATCACTGATTGTCACCTTCGATCGGTTGACATTGCCTGATGTCTTGGAGGCAGCCTATTACCGCCTTTGGGTTAAGGCATATATGCCAAGACCTAGGCGGTGCTATTATTGCCAGTGATTTGGGCATGTCAGCTGGCCTTGTCATAGAAATGTGCAAGGTGTACCACAGGTGTGTGTTCATTGTGGTAATACTTCACATGGGGAGATGGAATGCCTGAATCCCCCCTCCTGTATCAACTGCCGTGGTAGCCATCCAGCTTCATCATTACAATGTGACCAGTATAAGTTTGAGAGCAATGTCATGTCAATTCGAACCAGTGAGAAGGTTTCTTTTGCAGAGGCAAAGGAAAGGGTCAGAGGGATGTTTATCCACCCTGGAGTCACCTTTGCATCACCTCTCTCACGACGTAAGGAGGTCCCACTGCACAAGGAAAATATACTTCATGCTGCCTCACCTCCTTTTAGGGGTAATCAGTCGTCACAGACTTCCCGGTTGGGGAATGTTACTGTGACGGCAACACATGGACAAGGCCCGATTCCAGTACCCACTCCTTCAACTCGCGATATGCGGAATGCTGTCCCCTCGGTTAGTACTGTTAGTGTAAATAAAGTCTGATTGACCACTGCTCCGACTGTTTCCGCCCCCACTTCGGTGGCTGACGGCGGTGTTGCTGACGGCTTGCACACTTCGGTGGCGGTGGCTGATGTACATGTTGAACCTGGCAAACGTCATTGTAGTTCGTCAGAGTCTTCGTATCATGAAGAATGACCACCTAAGGTCTCTGTTGTTGATGCTTCTATTGACACCTCTCTTGTTCCTTCTGCCCAGCAGGCAGAGGGATCTAACCAAGTGACATCTGCAGCTGATGGTTCACCTCTGGTCCCGTCCCCACCTGGGGATGTTACTGAACAACCCATTGATATATCAGATCTGAAGCATGGAACGGCCTCCTCAAGTGACTCGAGTCCTGTTGACTCTACTGCCACTTCTGGGGTTTCTGGTGGGGGCACTGGCTGTCCAACATCTCTAAAGGTGGCCCCCAAGCCGCCCTCCAAACAAGCTGGTGTGCCCTCTCCAAGAAGGAGTGTAATAAAACTTCCTTCCTCATCCTTTCGTTTGCCTTCAGATGTTAGGCAGAGGGTGCAGGTTTCTGGTGCTGGACAGGCTCCTCGAAAGGGCTTTCATAAGCCTCAATCCAAACCCACTCGGTCTGGACAAGCTTCTCCAAAGGGCTTTCATAAGCCTCCATCCAAACCCACTCGGTAATGCTAATCAATATGGCTCAATCAGTTCCAATTTGTCTTCAATGGAACTGTAGAGCTGCCATGGCAAATTGGGAGGAATTCCAGTTACTACTTTCTGCTTTGAATCCACTCTGTGTCTGTCTCCAGGAGACAGTGGTGGGGAATAGACCGTTTCCTTCTATCAGGGGGTATGAGGTATTCCATGCATCTCCTTCTGGCGGTCACAGCGGTGGATGTGCCATTCTGTGCCGATCTGATGTCCCCTTTATTTCCTTTACAATCCAATCTCCCCTTCAAGTTCTAGTGGTATGTTGCACGTTGGTAGGCGTTATACCATCTGTTGTCTGTACCTTCCACCTTCCATTCCTGTTATGCATGCAGATCTGGAGACCCTTATTAGTCAACTTTCACCCCCTTTTCTACTCCTTGGTGACCTTAATGGCCGCCATCCTATGTGGGGTGACACTTTCAAATCCCCAAGGTGATCTTCTTGCCTCTTTGGTTGGGGATTTAGATTTGGTGGTCCTAAATGATTGGAGACCGACCCATTTTCATGTTCAGACTGGAACATATTTTGTCATTGACCTAACCATTTCCTCCTCTGATTGTGCCCTTGATNGACTGATTCACTTCAGTTTTTATTGGATCTTTTTAACAGGGTTTGGGGCGATGGCTCTATTCCCAAGAATTGGAAGTTGGGTGTTGTCCTCCCTATTCCCAAGCTTGGTAAGGGTCATTCCCAGGTTTCAAACTATCACCCAATTGTTTTAACATCATGCATGTGCAAGCTATTTGAAAAGATGGTCAATATCAGGCTTGTGTGGTTTCTAGAGAAGGGTTGCTTCCTCTCTCCTTCGCAGAGTGGCTTCCGTAAATTCCGATGTACTTCGGACAACCTTATCAGGTCGAGGCATCGATCTGTGAAGCTTTTGCCTCCAAGCAACATCTTTTGGCTGTGTTCTTTGACCTTGAGAAGGCTTACAACACTGCCTGGCGCCATGGCATCCTCCATCAACTTCATGCCTTTGGTTTACACGGTCAGCTGCCATTGCTGCTTGAAGACTTCCTGACTGATCGTGTGTTTCGGGTCCATGTGGGTTGTACCCTGTCTATGCTGCTGTGCCAGGAGGAAGGTGTCCCACAGTGCAGTGTCATAAGTGTCTCCCTGTTTGCAGTGGTATCCTCATCTCTTTACGTGGATGACTTAGCCATATGGTTTTCTGGTTCCCGCATGTCTGCTATTGAGCGGCGTATGCAGCTTGCCTTGGACAAGATTTCTGCCTGGGCAGCTTCGAAGGGTTTTCGGTTTTCCCCCTCCAAGAAAGTGACTTTTGTAGGATGAGAGGGGTACACCTGGACCCTAATCTCCAGCTTTGTGACAGGAGCCTCCGTTGTGTGGCAGAAATGAAAATCTTGGGCCTGGCGTTTGACCGCCGTTTGACTTGGGTTTCACACTTGGCAAATCATAAAGTATCATGTATGAAGGCCCTCAGTCTGTTGAGGGTTCTGTCCCGTACCTCTTGGGGTGCTTATCGGAGGACACTCTTGCATCTGTTTCAGGCTTTTGTAACATCCAAGCTGTCATATGGCTGTGAGGTTTACTCCTCTGCCACAGAGTCCAGACTAAAAAGCTCTAGATGCTGTGTATCATGCTGGTGTTCGTCTTGAAGCTGGATCTTTTCGGTCATCTCCGATTCCCAGTTTGTTGGTGGAGGCCCATGTGCTTTCCTTAAAGGTCTGCTGCATCATTCTATTGCAATGCTGTGCTGGCTCCGAATTCATCACCTTCCAAACTCACTTGTCTGTGAGTGTGTGATGTGACAGCCTTGTTTTTTGTATTATCGTAGGCACCCTCACATGCCTTGTCCATTTGGCTTTAGGGCTTGGAATATCATGGAGGAGTTTGGTTCGTTGGCATTACCTGTCAGTCCGGTTCGGATCCCGAGGGTTGCGCCATGGATCTTGCCCAAGGTAACTTTCTGCAGATCTTTGGTGGGGTCAAAGGATTCTGTCGTTCCTCAGTCTCTTTTACAATTATTTTTAGAACATTCTTCTAGTCATGACGGTTCTGTGCCTGTGTATACTGATGGCTCTAAATCCGTCTCTGGTGTTGGTTTTGGAGTTGTATTTCCCAATTTTCGCCGTGGAGGTGGTCTTCCATTGGCTGCCTTGGTTTTTACTGCAGAGTTGCCAGCTATTGTTTTAGCCCTGAAGTTGGTGATTGTTCACCAAGACAATCATTTTACTATTTCTAGTGACTCTCAAGGGGCACTTATGGCCCTGGACTCTTTTAACTCCTCCCATCCTCTAGTTTTAGCTATTCTGGAGTGGCTGTTCCTCATTCGTCGTCGGGGGAAGAGAGTGGATTTCTGCTGGGTTCCTGCACATGTTGGTGTGGTGGGCAATGAGAGGGCAGATACATTAGCTAAAGTTGCGGCTTCTCAGCAGCCCCCAATCGACCCCCCACTTCCTGCTTCTGATATAACCTCTTACTTGCGGTCCAGAATTCATGCGTGCTGCCAGACACTGGGATGGTGTTGCTCATAATATACTAAAGGAAATCTTTCAGAGAGTGGTTGTGCCAAGGGTTCTTCTCTCTGCCACGGCGTTTGGAGGTGGCTCTTGCTAGGCTTCACATTGGTCACTCTCGGCTTACACATGGGTTCCTCATGAGTGGAGAGACTCAACCGTACTGTGATGATTGCCTTGTTCCCTTTACTGTTTGTCACTTGCTGGTCGAGTGTCCAAGTTTGGGGGACCTATGTCAGCAATTCCTCCATAGGCATAGAGGGACAGATGGTGCCTACTGTCTCTCTTCAATGCTTAGTGGAGCCTCTACCAATTTTACTGATGTTTTTAGTTTTCTTCAGGAGGCAGGCCTCCTTCCACTATTATAAGTAATTGTTATTTTATAATCTATTCTTTTATCCTTTCCAATGTTTTATTCCTAGTAAGTTATTAACTTTATTTTGAGTATTCGCTTTTTATTTGCTGCATCTTTTAGCTTTGTTGTCCGGTGGCATATGACCCTGGCAGTTGCGCCGCCAGATTTTAATACAATCAATCAATCAATCCTCCAATTCCGAACTCCTGACTGCTTTTGTCCCCTACTGCACACTAAAATTTTTTGATAACATCTTCAGTGGCTTCGAGGGTATCGTGCTAACAGAGACGCAGGAAGACAGACAAACTTAAAACAATACTTGTAGGAGATTTTCATCTGTACTACAGACTCGTAAAATTTTGTGATGATATCTTGAGCGGTTGTGAAGTTATCATGGTAACAGACGGACAGACCTTGACCTACTTTCACCAATTTCGGACTTGTGATCGCTTTTGTTCCCCTAGTACATAAGTACTGTAATATTTTGTGATAATACCTTTTGCAGTTGCTAAGTTGTCGTGCTAACACACACACATACACACACACACACACACACACACAAATTGAAAACATTACCACCTTCGCTTTGCGGCTGGTGACAAGGAATACCAATGTGGGTGATGGTAAAGAATACGGTCCGACAGAGTATGAGGGAAAATTTGAGATAACGCTAAAAAAAATGTTTGAATAAGTGAGGTAGAAGTGAAAGAGTGTTTCTGACTGGACATAATAGGGGAAAATGGGAAATGCAAGAAAACATGCAGTGATTTGAAAGTGGAGTGTATCCGATGAAATGGGAGGGAATTATAATGGCAAGGTGAGGGGGGTGCCTGGAGATAACACTTTTCTTAGAGGCAAAGTGTCTAATACTTGAGTGCACTGGAGAATTGGGGGGTGGTTTGTCTGACCACAATGTGGAAGGATCCTATCAACTACAGTCGTTGAAACGCAATGGGCGGTGAACTGGAAGGAAGACAAAAAATATTAAATGGGGTATAGAGATAAAAAAGTAATAAAAATAATAAAGGTATGAAAAAGGAATAAAGGAGGAAAGTGTAGTGGTACTTTGGCATGTATAAGTTGGAGCAGATAGAGGAAGAGGATCGTGTGAGTCAGGCGTTCACGAAAGGAACAAGAGGAGACGCAGAGTGTAATACCCACGCCCAGCAACTGGTCTAAAAATCAGGTATTTGATTATACCACCAGGCTGTAAACAGATAGATCTACCTACAGCAATAGTAATGTAAGAGTGACCTTACCACGTCAGCAATGATGTGGAAGTGATCTACCCGTCTCACCAATGACGTGAGAGTAACCTTCCCGCCTCAGCAATAATGTGAGAGGAACCTACCCTCCTTGGCAGCAATGTGACAGTGACCTACCCGCCACACCAGTAAAGTGAGAGTGACCTACCCGGCGAGCCTGGCCAACCACCCAGGAGAGCTGTGCCCGTCATGTTAGCGTCCTGGCCCTCCACACGCACCTCGAACACACCCACACCCCAGGCCGCTCCAACATCAGCTAGCTGAATGAATTATGGTGGTAGTTTGTTACTATCCGTTCCCCAGCTTTTTTTTTTTTCATACCAACAGCCAGATTTAGTAGACTTTTAAGCTATAGGAAACAGTTACATATAAAACACAAATACATAAACGTTGTGAACTTTCATGATACGAGTATACATATTACATAATCAGAAGAAAGTTTTTGTCACAGAGGATAGGCTTAAAATACGCGAGCAGTCCCAAGAGTCTTGCTCTTTAGAAGGGGAAAATAAATCTTAAAAAAAAAAAAAAAACATGATTTATAAATATTAAAACAAACTTATTTCTCTGAATAAGTTAACTCTAATATTACTATTAAAACGGAACTATCGGTAAGGGGTAAGTGATATGTACTGCAACATAACCACAATACTTCTCATTTTTCGAGTATATGCTTACGTACATTTTTTCCACAAAAAATGTGAAGTATTAATCTGCAGTATAAGAATGGGAAAAAAAATCTGCCTCTTATCGTACATCCGGAGATTGTTAAACGACTTGACTTTTATATCAAAGACTTAATTATTCAGCATATTGATTTCAAACACCAGAAATTCTTTTATTGATGATAAAATCTGTTCAGTAAATACTGGAACTATTATTTTCTATATTAGTCCATTTGTTTCATTTCTTGTGGGATCTGTGGGGGCACCCACCAGCCACTCATTCAGTGTAGTGATACTTTATTTCAGGGCAACTCTACACTGAGTGACAAGCCAAAAAAATTTCTGTTAACCAGGATCATTTATTATACTGGACATATCTTTCTAACCAACTTGTATGTGTTCCCTACGTGTCAAGAAGTGGATTGCCATTGGGTTAGTGCCCATCCTAAGAAAACGACTAAGAAGCCAAAATGTCTCGAACCAGGACAGATCAAGGACCAGACAAAGGACATGGTACAGTTTACAGCATGGAATGTAAGTTGTGGGAATGAGGAGGTGAAAGAGAGAGAGAGATTGTCCAGATTATTGATGGTGCATAAGTGGACATACGTGGATGGACTAATACAAAATGGATTTGTGAGAGTGTGAAAGAGTTGGAATATGGATAGGGTATAATGTGTGGGATTAATGAGAATGAGAGGACAGAAGAGGGTGTGTGATTATATTGTTGCATCCCCATCCCACACTACCGCAGGCTTCAACAGCAGTAGTTCAGTATAGGAAGGATGTTGCCCAGTGAGTTGTTCTTCCTAGAGGCAGCCTTTCAGTGAACAGTACAAAGGATCAGCTCAGGCATCTTAAATATCCACTGGCTTCTTAAATTAACTGTCCTTATTGTCCAAATAATTATACTTACTGGTAATGCTTGCCAGCTACACTCCACTGTTTTCACAAGTACCTGAGCTACGCAGTCTTCACTAGCTGCAATTATACTTAATGCCTGGCAACTACACTTCACTCTGTTCTCAAGTACAGGAGATAAACAGTCTTCATTAACTGCAATTACACTTAATGCTTACCAACAACACTTCAATGTTTTCATTGGAGATATACAATCTTCACTAACTGACTGACACTGAACTACACTCATACTGAACTGAAACTGACTGAAACTGCTCTAATCTCTTCCCCATCCTCATATTAGCTCCATATGTACTAGAATCATCTACTGCCTTCTCAGAAAAGCAACAATTGCCAACTTGGAGACAACCAAAATATCCAAAGTTTTCTTACACTGCACTCTAAATTATTTTGCATACAAACTGAAATAAAATTGCAAAATCTAACAGTCACATAAATAAAACATTATAGAGAAAAAGAGCATAAAATTTAATGCATTACTTTACAAAATAACTCTGCTGACAAACAGCAAATAGCAGGCTAGCTGGTAACTCTGACACTTAGTGAAAAAATAATTCAAGAATCATCGGGAATACTCCAGCACTACCTACCTAGCAAATCAAACCTCTCAACACTACCCCCTCCCTAGTCCTTTGTCGTCCCAAAAAACTTACACAATGTACACAAACATAATCCTTAATCCTAATGAAACATCTAATTATACACAAAATAATCAAACTTATCGGTTCTTCTGTGCCACTTACGACGACGTCCGTGCTCCTCTGCATAATCCACTCCTCCTGGAAGGTGTTGGACCTCTTCCTGATTCACTTCTTCCCTCAGGAAACTGTCACCACCCTCTTCTACCTCAGCTGTTGGTCCTCTTTAACATCTTCGGCTGTGGGTGATCAGGATTCCTCAGAGACGTCCCACCTGCACTGTCCTCGCCCATGGTACTGCCACAGATGATTCACGTGTACCACCTGTGGGAGAGACTTCCTGCCTCCCTGAACTGGTATGCTACCTCTGATTGGCAGTCCAACACAGTGTAAGGCCCATCCCACAGGCTGTACAGCTTCAGTGACTGTCCCATCTTTCGCTGAGGATTGTGTAACCAAACTTTGTCACCATCCTTAAAGCTTGCCTCACTCGCCTAGGCATCATACTTACGCTTCATCACTTCGCCTGAAAACTTTAGAGCTTCTTGCACTTGATGATGTACCCCAGCCAGCCTTTCCTGAAAATTCATCGCACAGCTGGAGGTGTCTGTAGGCAGCTCCTCACCAGGTGGTCATCCCATTAACAAGTCAACGGGTAAACGTAACTCATGGCAAAGCATCAGTTTTGCAGTGGTGTAGTTGGTAGACTCACGGAATGCAGACCGATATGCCATCAACAATGCAGATAATTCCTGGTCCCATTTCTTCTCTCCCTCTATGCTGTACTTGGCCTGTTCTTGTCTCAGGGTCCAGTTGTGTTCTCTACCATACCATCTGTCTGTGGCCTTAGTGAGGTCGTCCTGGTCTTCTGTTCCCCAGTAATTTGCAACACTCACGGAACACAGCAGACTCGAAGTTTATACCCTGCTCTGAATGTAGTTCCTGTGGCATCTCAATACGACAGAAAAACTGGTCAACCAACACCTAAGCAACAGTCACTGCCTCTTGATCGAGAATGGCAGAGGCTTCTAGCCACTTTATGAAGTAGCCCATGGCGACACTTTATACCAGTTTCCTCTGTCAGTGATTGGCAGAGGTCTAGCAATGCCCCTGCGGCTCTTTCCATCAGTGCCCCAACTTGGTACAGCAAGAGAGGGGCGCAACGACATTTTTGGGGACCCTTCTTGGCACAGCATACTGTACATCACAGGCCCGACACCACTCTTCAACATCCTGCCGCAAACCCGTCCATTAGAACCTATGTTGCAGCTCATTTTTGATATGGAATGCATGCAAGATCTCGGGCCACATTTTCTTTGGAACCACCAGTTGCTAATACTTGCTGGGGTCATCGTGTGTCTCCCACTGACGTTCCAGTAATCCATGGTTCAGACAAGGAAGGTCCCACTAATTCCAGTAGCTCTTAGTTGCAGGGTTTAATTTGGAATCCTCATCCCAAGATGGTCACACTGTAACTCCTCTGCAGCCACTCTAGCACTGATTGTAAATCTGCATCCTCCATCTGCATTCTCTTCAGGTTTTCTTCAGCTGATGTTTGCCCTGTCACAACAGTACAGCAGCATTTCTTGCTAAGATTCCCATTCCTACTACACTGCTTGCCGTCTGTTCTTCCAGCTTCTTGCACACTGTCCATCATGGTTCTCTTCCACTTCCTTAGTGGTGGAGTTATTTGGGAAAAGCCGACTGGTGGTTGCCTCTTGTCAGAAGCCTCAAATAATTCTCATCTTATGTTGCCTTCTTCTTCCCATCCTTCTCATTTGGTCAATCACAGCTGAAGTGTCCCACCTCATCACATGTCCAACACCCGCTTGTTGCAGTCATGGGTTTCTTTACACTGTTCAGTTCTTGCGTTTTATTCCATTTGTAACTATCCACTTTCTGATGTCCCGGCTTCTGACAATACCAGTAACTTCCTCTGGTTTTCTCATGTTTCCTCTGCCACTTGCAGCAGTCCTCTTTCCTATGTCCTGGCATTTCGCGGTACCAGGAACTTCATTCAAAATTTTCCACTTCACATACTTGTCCCTTTCTTACCTTGAATCCTGCACTATGACTTGCCTGAAAAGTGGACATACTGGACTGACATAGAACTCAAATTCTAGAGCCCAGGCTAGTACTTCTTGCATGCTTCTGGGTTGTGTCTGCTTCACTTGCACTTTCTATGCTGCACTGACAAGAGCATCGATGAACTGCTCCTTCAGAAAAATAGCCAAAAGGTTAGGTGCTGCTCCAGGCAATGCCTTGTATGCCATGCTCTCCAGGTCATGATCAAGTTGCTGTAGAGATTCGCCTCAAGCGGTATATGGATCCAGAATGTTGCTCTGTAAACCTCAGTCTGGTACATGGTCCTGTATATGCGCTCCAGTACTTATACTAAGGACTGATAACTGTTGCTCTCCTCTACTGATATCGGTACCAGAATTTTCATTGTGGCACCCTTGAGGCTAGTAGGAAGCTGCACTGCCCTCATGCCTGTCTTCCCAACCATTCTGATCATTAAATAGTTCAAACTGTGCAGGGTAAGCTTCCCAAGATACTCTACCATCAAGTTCCTGAGGTTTCTTTATAAATTGACCCCCATTATAGCCATGCACTTCACTGGTTTGTGGCCTAAAAACTGAGGCATCACAATTAAGTCAAGAACTTAAAACATGTGCATTCTGATTATTCAACCCTGTAATGCTAGCTTTAGATGCTTGGGATTCTTCAAGATCTACCACACTCTGTCTATAGTTTTCTTTGCTCCCTGTACACTAACCTGAGGCTCTGCAGTGCAGTATTTCTCTACAGCCTCAATTCTCTCACAAATTATCTTCAAACGGCCGTCTACATGCTGTCTGCACTCCATCATTTTGTTTTCTACCTCATACTTCTGCTGCTCTAGCTTGGCATTTACTTCCTCCTTAACTCTTTGAGATTCCAACGACGCGATTTCGCGTTATCATAAATCCAACCGTTGGGATTCTGATGACTCGAATTCGAGTCATACGAAACAATATTCTTATTTTGCATGTTTTCTATCTCCTATCTTGGCTTGTTCCACATATACTATCCTGTTTATCTTTTTCCAACTATTTGTTTGTGTAGTGACGAGTACATCAGATAGATATGCATAATAAATAAGTTTTTACCATGGATAATATCGGTATTACCGGCATGGATATTTGCCTCCATGACAGCGAGAGCACGATGTTGATGCACCAACTGGAAGTATAAATTTCCATCAGCGTATCCCAGGAATAAATAGCATAATGTGTTATAACCTATATATCAGTGGAAAGGGAATTTACTGTAGATTGACAGGGTGCAATCAGAATTCATGTGAATCTAAAACCTATTTTTTTACAAATATTTTTCTACGGAAGTGTATGCGATTTTTCCTTATCGGCTAACTTCCACTTGTCCTATTGACCTTTTATATATCGTTTTAATCTGTTTCAATGACTCTAGCATAAAGAGCATCTATTCAGCTTTACAGTGATACCCAACTTATTACTTTACCATAAATAGTAAACGCGTATGAAGCATTTATATAAAGTTACTTCACAGCAAATGCGTGTGGTGTGAAAACTCAAATATTTCTTATCAATTTACTTTCGCTTTTCTCTGTGAAAACTAATATGAATTGCCATAAACTATATATGAATAGAAAGGGAACTTACTTTAAACTGAAATGGTGCTATAAAATTTCACATAACTCATACTTTTTTTTTTACAAATATTTTTCTACGGAAGGGTGTGCGATTTTTTCTTTTCGCATAACTTCTACTCATCCTATTGGCCATTTAGCTATCGTATTTAGATTTTTTCAACCATACTGGGATAAGGAATAACTATTCAGCTTTAAAAATACATCACATTCAATAGTCTACCATAAAAAGTAAGTGTACCGTGGCCAATTAACCCGCCGAGTCCCATCGACGTACTGTGTACGTCGCAACATTTTTCCGCGGACAGACCCAAGGACGTACATCGTACGTCACACAATTGCAAGGCCCAGTGTGTGCACATTTTTAAACATTCGCGGGTGATTTTGGGTAGGCATATGTGGGAGACCTTCCTCTACCTGCTGTCAAGCGGGGATACTGCCTGGCCCCTCCCAACCCCCCCTCCCCCCTCCCCCCCACACTGGGCAATTCACCTGTTAGCAGCAACCTAGCCAGTAAAGGTATGTTGCCCCATGGTCCCTCTAATGACGAAATTCACGGTGAAAGTGATTCCTGATGTGGAGGACAAAGAAACAAAGAAGCTAGAGGTAGAAACAAACAGAAGTGATGAGGTGGTAATGTCGTAAAGGAAGGTACCATATACTGGGGTTTTGAGTAAGTGAACAATGCTTATAAACGCCTATATTATTGTGTGAAAACCATTACTTACTTTTACCACACATAAATTCGTACCAAATAAATGAAATAAATACATAATTTAAAGTGGCTTGAATTAGTCAACCCTTCCATAGTTCGTTTTCTTGGCCAGGTGCCCTGAAAAAGAAGGAAAATGTAAGGTTCAGTGACACCTGTATCAACATTTATTTATCTCAGGATCGCGATTTCTCTACGAATTTTCGATGTTTCTCACCAAAAGCGAAGGTTTCAGCCAAAAAACGAAAAGTCGGAAATCGGTCGGGATCTGGGGGTAGGCTGGGTAAAAAACCGGTCGGGACTCGGCGGGTTAAGTACAAATTTCACAGCACGATTGCGCGCTGTATGTGTGCCCGGCTAAATCTGGCACAGACACAATTGGCGGAGGGTCGAAAATCTCAAAGGGTTAAACTGTTGCTATTCTCCCTTCATTTCCCTCATGAAAGTATCTGACTCCCTTTGCATCCTCAGTTATAATTCCTTCTTTTGCTCCTGTAATGCCTCTTGAAGCTGTTCATATCATTCTTTATGTTCTTCACTTTGTGCCTCTAATTGTTCACTCTGTGCATGCAATTGTTCTTTGATTTCGTTCTTTCCCTCATCCTGTGATCGTTGTTGTACACTTGGTTCTTGTAAATGCTTCATGACTGCAGACAATGATACCTCGCCCTGCTTTCCCTGGCTTCTCATCTGTACAACCTCTGCATCCATGTCGAAGGTCTGACTCACTCCAGCACTTAATGATCCACGCTCCTAACATCACTGTTACATCCCCTTCCCACGCTGCCGCAGACTGCAGCAGTAGTAGCTCGGTATAGGAAGGATGTTGCCCAGTGAGTTGTTCTTCCTAGAGGCAGCCTTTCTGTGAACAGTACACCGGATCAGCTCAAGAGTCGTAAATAAACACTGACTTCTTAAGTTCAGTCTCTATTTTTCAAATAATTTCATTTAATGCTTGCCAGCTACAGTTCACTGTTTTCATTAGTACCGGAACTATACAATCTTCACTAACTGCAGTTACACTTAATGCTTGCCAACTACACTTCATTGTTTTCACAAGTCTATCTATATACCCAGGCTGCTTCCCCCAAGGAAAGGGAGGTAGCCGAGACAGGACGACACATTCCCAATTTATTCATCCACTCAAAGATGTTAATCCAGAAACAGGTTTTCACAAGTACCAGAGATATACAATTTTCACCAACTGCACTAACACTGCTCTGACACTGAACTACACTCAAACTGAACTGAAACTGACTGAAACTGCTCTAGTCTCTTCCCCATCCTTATAAAAGCAAGCTCAGTTTTTACAGTGGGCTCGCACAGTAAGTGAGTGCATGGGCAGTCCATGACCTTGTGCATTGTGATTTCGCGTACTGTGAATACGTAATCTTATGGGAAAAATAACATATGGGCGGGACCCTCTCAAACCTTGATAGTTTTATAACTCCAGAAACATAATAAAGGGAAAATTATTAAGACTTACTACAGATATAGCTAAAATAACAAAAATATGGTCAGTCACCTTAAAAACAGTAGACAACAGGCCTGATGGACTTAAATAGCAAGCGTTCTGAGGTGTGGCAACATACTTAGAGAGTCCCCTCCGCACCGGCCGCCGCACCACCCACTGCGCCAACACTTTCCTCCTCCTAACTAGACTTCTCTTGAGCACCTTCCCCACGAGCCTCTGACTCAGTCATCTCGGCCAAAAACCACTGGAAGTCCAATGTTGACACAACTGACATTGCATCCTCTTCTTCCTTTACAGGAACTGGATTGCATAGTCTGGGAGAATAGCTGTTTTGGGTCACTCCATGCCTCTGCCTGGCGTGTTGTGGGCTAAACTCGTGCACTCAAAGTTCTATAGTTTTGATTTTGGTCACTCATTTACTATGCGATTCGCGCACTGTGATCACACGTACTACGCGAGCCCAATGTACTAGAATCATTTACTACCTTCTCGGGAAACCAATAGTTGCCAACTCGGAGATATCTAAAATATCCAGAGTTTTCTTACACCACAAACACTCTAAATTACTTAGCATACAAACTGAGATAAAATTACATCATCTAACAAATGATCATGTAAATAAAACACTATAGAGAAAAAGAGCATAAAATTTAATGCATAACTTTTAAAAACACCTCTGCTTACAAATAGCAGACTAGTTGATAACTGACGCACAGTGAAAAAACATCGAGAATCGTCGGGAATACTCCAGCACTACCTAACAAGTAAATCCCACTTCTGAACAGTACTGTGTGCAAGAGATGGAAGGTAAATATAAGAGAATATGCATCAGTTGGTTCCAAGACTGAGTGGGTAAGATTGAAAGTTGGAATACAAACGTGGGTGATTGTGTACATATTTGACCAACGGAAGACCGTGCAATCAATGAAATAAGAGTTCTGGGCAATTGTGGAAGTGAGCTTTGGAAAAGTTTGAGATGAATGAGAGAGTGTATTTGATTGGAGATATGAATGGAATAGTAGGGATTAAGAAGGTGGATGAGTGAGGTGTGTCTACAGAAGTGGATGAGAATGGCAGTGGACACTTGTGTGGGGCGGGGGTTGGTGATAGCTAATACCATCTTCAGGCACAAAATGATCAACAGGTATACACGTCGAGTGATTAGAAGGGTGGCTAGTACTGAATGAACGGAAGGCAATGACTGATTATGTGTGTGTGCATGAGAGAATGAGAAGCTATGTAATGGAATGAAGAACATATTGAAGTTGAGGGAGTGGACTTTCTATGCAATGGAATGAAGAGCATACTGAAGTTGAGGGAGTGGACTATCTGACCACGACTTGATGGTGCTGGAAGTCAAGGTACAAATGCGATGGATAAATAGGAGAGAAGTCACAGAGGGAAGTAATCCCAATGAGGAAGGTAGAAAGATTGCCTAATGATGGGAAAAAGACTGGATATAAAAGAGAAGTGTAAGAGTGATTGGGTAAGTATTATTTAGAGCAAATAGTGGAGGTGGAAAGTATGTGCAAAATATTCACAGAAGAAGCTTGTGCAGCATGTGACTTGATGTGTGGAGTGAAGAGAATACGAAAGGACGTGCAAGGAACAGCATAGTGGAATGCAGAGGTGAAACAAGCTGTGGTGCAAAAGAAGAATGCATATGGTGAGTGGATGGGAAGCAGAGGCATTGAGGAAGTTGAGAGGTGGAATAGAGAGTTATATCTAAAGGAAGAGAAATGTGAAAAGATAGGAAGAGATAGTGAGAAGAGACTGGATGAGAAATTTAGAAGGGATTTGAGTGTATAGTGGAGGGAATGTAAGAATATGTTCTGAAAGGAGGTAAAGAAAGTTAGACAGGATGATAAAGATGTTAGTACGGAGGTGAAAGATAAAAATGTGAGACTGATTGTGGAGAAAGGAAAAAAAGTGAGCATATGGAGAGAAAAATTCAAGGAACTATTAACACTGAGAATGAAAGTAATCCGAATATAAGTAGCTGGGGAGTGGCTGGGAGTAGGAGGGATGTCATAAGAGGATGAAATCAATAGGATGGAAGTGGTGGAAGTAATGAAGAAAGTCAAAATGGGGAAAAATCCAGGAACTGATGGAGTGTGTGGCGTAATTATGAATCACTGTGGAGAGATAGTAGTCGAACGGATATAGAAGATTACATAGGAATTACGTAGGAATTACATTGGAATTACATAGGAAAGCAAACAGCAACAGACCCTCTGGTCCTTTCGAGGCTGCTTGTTACAGATAAGGCTATGACTACAAGATCTATCTCTACATGCTGAAGGACAAGGATAGTAAAGCAAGAAGGTTCCCTCCACCTCCAAACCCTCCAGGAAAAGTGAGAAAAGATGAGCAGATTGGCCTGGGAGGAAGGTAGAGTTCTGTAGGATTGGAAGTCAGGTATAATTATTCGCCTATACAAAGAAATGAGGGGGTGGGGGGAAGAAATGTGTGGTAATTACAGTGGTATTTGTCTTCTTAGTGTAATGGGAAGAGTATACAGTAGGGTACTTATTGAGAAAGTTATGAAAATAACAGATGAATTAGTTGAAGAACAGGGAGGTTTTAGGAAGGGAAAAGGTTGTGTAGATCAGATATTCATCCTCAGGTCTTTAGTGGAAAAGTCTCTGGAGAAAGGAGAGAAACTGTATGCAGCGTTCATGGAACTGGGGAAAGCATATGCCAGAGTGGACAGACATGGAATGTGGAAAATATGAAGGATATATGGAGAAAATGGAAAGCTGTTGAATGCTGTGAAGAGTATGTATGGGGGTGTTCAGGCTGCAGTGCGTGTCGATGGCAAACTGAAAGAATTTTTCTACCTTTTGGATTGAAACAGGGATTTGTCATGGTTGTTCAATCTGTATATAGATGGGGTTATAAAAGAGATACAAGCAAGAGCAGTGTACATTGGAGGGGCCCTAACGAGAGGGGACTGTGTTTGGAAACATCAGTTACTGTTGTTTGCAGATGATACTGTATTATTAAGTAAAGACATATGGGAACTGCAAGGTTTTTTGAATGAGTTTGGATGAGTGTGTAAGAAACGGAATCTAAAGGTGAATGTGGAAGAGTAAAGTTATGGTCTTCTAGAGAAATGATGTCACTGAATGCAAAATAAAGAAATGGAAAATGAGTGCATTTAAGCACCTGGGGTGTGCGATAAGTAAGGATGGAATTTTAGAGGATGAAGTGCTTGAAAGGGTGCGACAGGGAAGAAAAGTTGCTGGTTCTTTGAAATCAGTGATAAGAAACAGGAAAGTGAGCATGGAAGCAAAAAAGTCGCTGCATGATGATATTGTGATACAAGCTCTAACGTATGGAAACGAAAGCTTGGACCTTGTTGGAAGGACACAAGTCAAGAGAGCAATGGAAATGAGTTATTTGAGAGGAGCGTCTGGAGTTACACAGGGAGACAGACTGACAAATGAGGAAGTGAAGGAGCATATTGGTGTGGATGTAGATGTGACAGAATGCGTTCGGAGAAATACGCTGAGGTGGTTTGACCATGTGGAGACGATGGAGAGCGAGAGACTGATGAAAAGAGTGTGCGTGAGAGAGGTAGAGGGGGGCAGACAAAGGATGAGGCTGAGGATGAGATGGAGGGATGGAGTGGAGAGGTATATGAATGAAGGGGATGTGAGCTGGTGGGAGGGCAGCAAAATTGGGTGGGACAGGGCGACACGGAGGCGATTTCTTTGTGGCCACCCCTTACGGGATTAAGGCGTTTGGCAATATATAAATAGATAGTTTCCTTTCTCTTTTTCTAAAGTCACTCTAACCCCCATGTTCCTATTTTTCAAGCCAGTGACTCGCCTTGTAACATCTATGTAATTACCAAACACAAAGATTCCGATGTGATGACTCATTTCTGGGTGAACTTCATTACGTAGATGGTTCTGGCAGAGTTGTAAAATTCTTTTACCTTTTGCACAAAGCAATATGGCAGCCTAGAAGCATTTTTTTTTCCTGTGACTGTAGATGATGTTCAAGAGAAGAAATTTGTCTGACAGCCAAAGGTACCCAGCTGAGTTAATGAATGGTGTTCAGTAAGTTATTTCACTTCATGGGAATGGTGTCTCCTAAAAAAAAGGCACAGCACAGACATTCCAGCTCTGAAATGTTCCTGGACATAGTTATGGGTTAGGACTCGACCCGTTATTGCATGGTCACAACTGCAGTTGAACTTTTCACAAGAGCAATAATTTTTTGTTCAACTTAACGCCTTCAGTCACACAACTTTATTAATATTTTTGCAGTCACCAGATGAAATATTTTGTATTGTATTATTCTTTTCGAAATGAAGAATTGAGATATACCCTGGTTAACTCTGACACTACAATGGGCTCTCCTGAATTTAATAAAATCGTCTGGTTACAGCATATGTAAACTATTTGACTACCACATCAGAGTCGACAAATGAAAATTGATATTGGGATATCGACTGGATACTGGAAGCTCATTAAAACAGATAATCACAATTGCTTTTGGATTTGAATTGAAAAAGTTCGGCCACCATCCCCCTACCTTCAAACGATACCTAATGAAAATGAGTACATTTACTTTAATGTACGTGACTACTGACTGCAATATGTTTTCACATTTGTAAAATTTATTCTCCTTAAAGTTACTATGGGAACCTCGTTTCGTTGGTGGTCATAATTATGCGGCACCAGTGAATTTGATTATGGGTCATATCCACTGTAGCCTCAGTACTATAATGATTGTTCATACACAGTAAACCTGAAGCATAAATAAATACACGAGGATAATTTGAGACCAATATTCCTTCCTCTGTAGTACTTTAAAGTGGAGGCGGTTGTACCATACAACGTCTCTCCTTAAACTCGTAATACTCAGGGCATAGTGAACCGGCGCCTTCCCATATAGGGGGAGATTTCCAAAAGTTATTTGTAATCCATCCTTAATAGCTCAGTAACTGCAACACCCAGAACTTTCAACTAAAGATCAGACTACTGATCCCCCTCTTGTCTCGCCATTGCAAATGTCCCTAGATGTAGCATGGAGGTAGGAGGTGATGAATTGATGTAACTTTTGGAGTTCTGGATAGCTGAGTCCATACGAGTTATGTCTGCTCACACTCCCGCTTGCCCCAAAAGACTTTGCCACTCCTCTTCACCTGCCTCTACCACTGCCCCAAGAATGAATCTCTCACATCCTGTTCAAACAGCTCGCTTATTCTCCCATTTCCTTCAGAATGACACTGCCATACCATGTGTCAAAGGGAAGACTACCAAGGCTTATATATTATGATACACAGTAGGCTACATGCCGTTAACAATTATTTTCACTTTAGCTCATTTTCTGCACACATGACACGAGGGTCACTTTCATTTCCACTCATACTCAGTTTTCATACCCACGGTTTTCCTTACCTTCTTGCATTTAACGTGTCAATGGCGCTTATTTGGCTAAGTTCTTCCTTCATAACAGGAATGGCAGTCAGCTGTTAATTCTTTATGTTATCACTTATTAGGAAGCACATCCACTAAAATAATTATCAACATCACTTGCTTCAATACCCTTCACAACTATCACTGGTACAGAACCCGTGAATACATGGTAAGGGTTGATACACCTGATTCTTCCTCCCTAAATCTCTTCACCCTTCCCTCCCCTCCCATCTCTCTCTCTCTCTCCCTCTCTCTCTCTCTCTGATATAGCTTCATGTCGCGTATAAAGAATAATTCATAGCAATGGACATAATGACTAAAGGAATGTCTCAAAACATTATCCACCAGATAATTTAGAAATTAAAGTGTTTATTTGTATGCTTGGCACCCACTGTATCCGAGATTACCACCTTAGGATTTTCATTCATGTGAAGATATAATGACAACTAC
Organism: Birgus latro; assembly: GCA_018397915.1. Lineage (NCBI taxonomy): Eukaryota > Metazoa > Arthropoda > Malacostraca > Decapoda > Coenobitidae > Birgus > Birgus latro. The sequence goes on from JAGKTI010012777.1 coordinate 20,465, forward strand.
CATTAACATTTTAAGAATGGGTTGATGGCAGACTTTATAGTCCTAGCTGTCCAGTGCAAACAACACCCCATGAACAGCAAATTTAAAGCATATACAGTATGTATCGTGGTATTGTTATAATATTAACCTTATCACTGATGCGTGAATGTAGCAGCAATGCATGAAATACGAAACTAAGAATGGTACATCACCAGTCTGATGGAGATGATAACAACAGCAAAGAGAGGGTGATCGGTATGCATACATGTTTATTGGATACGCTTTTGCCTCAGGCGGTTCGAATGAGCAGTGTTCATATTCAATGTGGCTTCGGGGTCTTTCGTAACACTCCTTAGGTAGTGATTTATTTTGCACATAAGAAATAAACATCCTCATTTATAATTTCTGTGAAAATTATGTTAATACTCAAACTCTAAAATTAATGTAAAAGGCAGCGATAAGCAAAATAAATGCTTTGTAAGCGGTGCTACGAAGCCTTCGATGCCACCATGAATACGGACCTAAGACAGCAGATCAGGGACACCAGCTTGACATGTTAACTTTTTTTTTTTTTATTTATATATCTCATCCTGTGTACCAAATTTCACCACGCTGAAAGAGTGCCGATAATTTTTTAGTGGGTGAACATTGCAAAATAATTTCCATTTTCACATGTGCTCAAGTTTTTATAGCATGGTTTATACAGTTCATTACAAAACCACTATACGCCTCGAAAGACCACTTTCAGTTTACACCAAGACTTGTTTCTATACATATAATTTAAAATCACAGTACAGTACTTGCCCAGAAAAGTCACTTTCACTTTTCACTCCAACAGTTGATACAAAATCGCTGCACAGTTTTGGACATATATATTTTCAGTACAATAGTTTTCCATATCCTCTGTGGCTTATGCATACTTTATCTGCTCTCATACTTCACTAAATGAATATTAGTTCATACTTCATAAGCACTTATTCTTTACACTGAATTTTTTCTTAAACTTTGTCTTTCCATTTGATAATGTTGATACTGTCATCACTGGAACTCTCCCAATCACAGTGTCACTCAACCCCTTCCATGGACAAGTGGGAGCTTTGGCAGGAGAGGAGGTGGCAGGGGCCGAGTGGGATGCGAATCGAACTATGAGGAATAAGAAATCTTTGTTCTTACCCCTCCAGTTTTCCATGCAAGGAACCCGCAGAGATAAATAAGTGCACAGAATATAATAAACAAGAATTAGTAAACAAGTAACCCTAATTCTTATACCCCATTCGCCCTTGACGTTTTCCTGAAGGTGAATAGTCATCTTCCGGTTGCCAAAATAAAAGTTCATCTACCCAACACAAATGTGTGTCAGTGGGATATTCTGAGGACAACATAATCACATACACTGTATCTGGTACTTTAAGTAAAATCCTACTGAACACAGCTTGTGTTAATTACTCTTAAAACTTTAATTCCTGGTAACTTTTGTGTGAAAATACCACACCAATGAGCTGTCCCATTAATGGATACTATTGGCAGAAACATCAGAAGCACATTATTTGCACACGGCAGTACATGACATTTGACTGAATACCGTAATCTCTTTTGGTGTAACTAAACTAAAGAGGAAAGCAAGAACTTTGATGGATTACCAGCATTAGTTTCTTTATTCCTGACGACGTTATCTCCGGAGAAATTACCAGTCCTGCAAAGCAAAATGGTATAATTTTCAGCAGCTCGACCTATACCGATGAGTGAGATTCAGCCTGTCTGTGTGTCTGTCTGTCTTTCTGTCTTTGCCTTAAGTCCTAGGGTATTTAGTGGATCTGAATGGAGCATCCCAGATTATTTCGTTTGGCTGCTGAGGAGGTTTTCCAGCATAATTTTCAAACCAAGATTTTTAGGAGGGGGAGGGGGATTAGCCCCTCACCAGATTAAAAATTCTCAAATAGTGGAAGGAAAACAGATGATGCTTCGATATCTCAGTATATGCTGTACAATGGACTTTGTCCAATTTGTGATTTGGGGGGAGAGTGACCCCACAATGATATTTTGTGTGTCTGCTTCCGCCCCTCAAAAAACACACACATAAAAAATGACAGAAATAGGAGAAAGTGAACACATGGATTTCAACGAAACTTCCCAGGTCAGTTTTACTGGTTCCTTAATAATGTCTTCACATGTACTCATATAAGATTTTCTCATTATTTTTAGGGGATGAACCCACCTTCAAAACATATAAAGGGCAAAACAGAAGGCAACTAGGACAGATATCGCTTTGATATCTTACTACAGAATGGATTCCTATCTGCTAGCTACTGCTGCCACCAGAATTTGGTGTGCAGTTTCCATGTTTTCTCTGAATGCACATGAAGACACTGCAGAGTTGCTTTGTTTAGAAAGACTGGGATATAATCAGTCTCCATCAATATCTCTAGAACCTGATTTTTCTCCTTAAGCTCAATTAAATTCTGTCAAGTAAAAAAAAAAACACCCTTGAATGAAATGGGTTAAATTGTGTGTGTTCTTTCCTAATTACCTGAGAAATGGTGGTGTACGATGTCAAACCGTCAGTGAGTAATATGAAAAAGCATTTTTCTTGTAGCCAGGTCCCAACCACTGAGCAAAACATCCGTGTCTCATCCGCTAACACATCTCTGAAATCTAAGGAAAACTTGACATGTTCTAATGCACTGAAGGCGCACTAGAAATGACAGTTATGTTCCTAACCCGCTCACTATGACAGACCATTTATAAAATGAACATTGTTCTCTAGTGGTAGTAAGTATACAAAGGCATCATCTTATTGGAGGGATTAACAGTACAGCACTATACAGTATGCACAGTAGATAAGCAAATACAGAAAATCTTGAAGTAGCATTTGGTAAAGGAAAATGGTATATTCCTCCTGACAAAATGCAAAACGAACACTTATTGTCCAGGTATTCACTGTTTGTTGCGAGATGCAATTAGAAATGGCTGGATGGGTTGTAATGGTCTCTATACATTGGCACGCATAAATGGTATCCTCACTCGTTAACATACTGTTATTTTTTTTTTCGTCTCCGTGCACTGCCTGCATATCAGCACACAAACGTCATACAAAGTTAATCCAGTCACATTTAATTCTAATAACTTAAGCCGCCCATTAATCTACGATATCAGTCACAACAAACACTAGCACACAAGCCTGTCTCTGGCTACACCTCCTAGGGGTCATCTCCTGAACACATGTTTTCTGTCATGGACCTATTTTCCCCCCATGGACCTACTTTCATTCAAGGGCCTATTTATGCTCCAAAGACCTACTACCTCAGACCTATTTTCCCATGGACGTATTCTCCGCAATGGGCCTGTTTTTCTCATGACCCGATTTTTCCCCCATGGGCCTGTTTTCCCCCGTGAACCTACTTTCCAGTGGACCAACTTCGTTCATGCACCCAGATTTTCTGTTACCTTGTAGAGTAGTGGATCTCAACCTGGGAGGGACAACCTCCTTTGGGGGCGTGAGCAATTTCCATGAGGGACTTATAGACTCTAAGAAAAAGCAGTGAATGTCTTGAACAATTGAGTTTGTGTGTGTGTGTGTGTGTGTGTGTGTGTGTGTGTGTGTGTGTGTGT
>JAGKTI010012778.1:0-24051 GCA_018397915.1 Birgus latro
GAGAGAGAGAGAGAGAGAGAGAGAGAGAGAGAGAGAGAGAGAGAGAGAGAGAGAGAGAGAGAGAGAGAGAGAGAGAGAGAGAGAGAGAGAGAGAGTGTGTGTGTGTGTGTGTGTCAGCTGGCGGGAGGCCGGCAAAATGGCTCTGGATAGAGGAACAGGAAGGTGAATTGTTTGTGGCCACTCCTTACTGGATTAAGGAAGCTGACTAAGATAGATAGATGGAACGATGAAAGTTGTGAGGCTTTGGAAAATGATTTGGATAAGTTGTACAGTTGGAACCAAACTTGGAAAGTGGAGTTTGATGAAAAAAATGGCATGTCCCTAGAAACAGAAATAGTGGCAAAAGACCAAGTTAAGAGCATAAAATGGGAAGGAAGAGGATCAGCACAGAATGGAAAGAGAAAGTACAAGGAGCGACCATACACGATAATCTATCACCAGAGAAGCATATAAATAAGATTATTGGAGGGGCACTTAGAGTGATGATCAATATGAGAGTAGCTTTCTGCTACCTGGACAAGGAAATGTTGAGAGATAATTGTGCCCATCAAGGCCGTGCACACAGTGTGGGGGGGGGGATTAGGAATGGCTGAAAAATTCGAATGCAAATAATATTGTTATGTCCACGTACCACACTCACACAGGCTCCCACAACAGTAGTTCAGTATAGGAAGGACGTCACCTAGTGAATCATTCTTAGAAGGGTCTGCCTTTCAGTTTACAGTACACAAGATCAGCTAAGGCGCCGTAAATAAAGACGGGCTTCTCACGTTCGTGGTCTTTATTTACCCAAGTAATTACACGGTGTTCCCAACTACAATTCACAGATTTCACAAGTACCTGAGCTACGCTAACTATGGAAGGCCCCAAGTCAAACTCAACTGAAACTCCTCTATTCTCTCTTCCATCCTTATATAAGCTTCCTAGATACTCGAATGATCTATCACATACTCATAGAAGCAACAGTTCCTAAATCGGAGACATCCAAAATATCCCAGAGTTTTCTCACATTACATAGCGCTCTAAATTATTTAGCATATAAAGCAAAACATAATACATAATTTAAGAAATACCAGAATTTAGCATTATAGAAAAAAAGGGAATAAAAATTAATGTATAACTTTTCAAAATGACTCCGCTCACAATAGCAGGCTCACGGGGAAGTCTGACACGTAACAGAAACTGTGAGAACCACCAGGAACCCTCCAGTACTACCTACCTTGCAAATCCCGCTTCTCAACACCACCCCCTCCCTAGTCCTTTTGTCGTCCCGTCAAAACAACACAATGTATACAAACATAATCTTTAATCCAAACTAAACATTTAATTATGCACAAAATAGTCCTTCAACTTATCAGGTCTTCTCCTATGCCGCTTCTGACGACATCCTTGTTCCTCCACACAGTCCACTCCTCCTGGAATTACTTGGTCCTCTTCCTGATTTACTTCTTCCCTCGGGAGGTCACCATCCTCTTGTACTTCTGCTCCTAGGTCCTCAACATCATCTGCTACAGCTGTGCACGATTCTTTGGGGACATTTCAGCTGTACTGTCGTGGCCCATGGTACTGCCACAGACGATTTATGTGTACCACATTTGGGCGAGATTTCCTGCCTCCCCAAATCCGCTACGTTACATCTGACAGGTGGTCCACCACAGTGTGGGCCCAGCCCATGGGCTCTGCAGCTTCGGTGACTGTCCCTTCTTCCATTGACGATTGTATAGCCAAACTTTGTCACCATTCTTGAAGCTCACCTCACTTGCCTTGGCATCATACTTGTGCTTCATCACTTCTGAAAACTTAAGGGCTCCTCACAGTTGATGATGTACCTTGGCCAGTCTTTCCCGAAGATGCCTCGCATAGCTGTCTGTAGGCAGCTCCTCACTAGGTGGTCTTCCCATTAACAGGTCAACTGGTAACCATAACTAGTGGGCCAACATCATTTTTGCAGGGGTGTAGCCACTAGACTCATAGGATGCAGACCGATATGCCATCAGCAACGCAGGTTATTTCTGGTCCCATTCCCTCTGTCCCTCAACACAGTACTTGGCCAATTCTTGTCCCAGGATCCAGTTAAATTTCTCCACCATCCCATCCGATTGTAGCCTTAGGTGGGGTTGTCCTGGTCTTCTTGATCCCCAGTAACCTGCAGCACTCACGAAACACATTAGGCTCGAAATTTCTACCCTGGTCTGAATGTTGCTCTTGTGGCATCCCAAAATGACAAAAGAATTCCAAAACCTGATCAACATTCACAGCCTCTTGATCAGGGATGGCATAGGTTTCTGGCCACTTTGTGAAGTAGTCCATGGCAACACATGCGTACCAGTTTCCTCTTTCAGTGAGTAGCAGAGGTCCAGCACTGTCCACCGTGACTCTTTCCATCGGTGCACCCACTTGGCACAGCTGAAGAGGGAAGCAACCATGTTTCCTGGGTCCCTTCTTGGGACAGCACACATCACAGGCCCGACACCACCCTTCAACATCCTGTCGCGTGCCAGTCCAGTAGAACCTCTGTCGCAGCTGACTTTTCTTCACCCCCAGGTGCCCACAAGTGATCTGGATATGGGACTCATCCAAGATCTCGGACCTCATTTTGCTTGTGACCATCAGTTGCCAGTATACTTGCTGAGGCCACTGGGTGTCTCCCACTGATGCTCCAGTAGTCCTTGTTCAAACAAAGAAGGTTCCACTGACTCCAGTAGCTCTTAGTTTCAGGGCTGAACGTGGAAACCTTTTCCGAAGTTGGTCGCACTGTACTCTGCTGCCGGCACTGTATCACTGGCTGTAAACCTGCAACCTCCATCTGCATCCTCTTCAAGTCTTCTTCATCTGATGCTGGCCCTGTCATTGCAGTACGGGTGCATTTCTTGCTAAGATTCGCATTCCTACTACACTGCTTGCCGTCTGTTCTTCCTTCTTCTCGCAGACTATCAATCAAGGTTCCATCCACTTCCTCAGTGGTGGGACTTCTCGGGAAAAACTGGCTGGTTGTTGCCACTTGTCACCAGCCTTTACTAATTTACCCTCATCCCTCTCGTCTTCTTCAGCTTTTCTCTTGCAGTCCTTCTCATTTGGACAATCATAGCTGAAGTGTCCCACCTCATCACATGTCCAACGCCCATTTGTTGCAGTCGTGGGTTTCCTTCCACTGCTCTGTTCTTGCTTCTTCTTCCATTTGTAACAAGCACCTTGTGTCCTGGCTTCTCACAGAACCAGCAGCTTCCTCTGATCTTCTCCTGTTCTCTCATCCACTTGTAGCAGTCCCTTTTTCTATGTCCAAGCCTTTCACAGTACTGGCAACTTCCTTCAAATTTTTCTGCTTCACTTACCTGCCCCTTTCTTCCCTTGAATTCTGTACTATGACCTACCTGAAAAGTGGACATAGTGGACCTATGTAGGACTCAAATTCCAAAGTCCTTGCTAATGCTTCTTGCATGCTTCTTGGTTGTGCCTGCTTCACTTGCACTTTCAACTCTGCACAATCAAGAGCATCGATGACCTGGTCCCTCAGAAGAATAGCCAACAGGTTAGGTGCTGCCCCAGGGTACGCCTTGTATGCCACACACTCCAGGTCATGAGAACTACTGTAGGGATTCTCCTTGAGCCTGCACACAGATCCTGAATCTAGATCTGTAAACCCCAGTCTGGTCCCATATCTGCACTCCAGCACTTCTACTAGGGACTGATAAGTCTTCCTCTCCTCCACTGACATCTGCCAAAGAATCTCCATTGTAACATCCTTAAGGCTAGTAGCAAGCTGCACCTCTCTTTGCTTATCATCCCAACCACTCTGATCAGCAATTACCTCATACTGCACATGGTAAGTTTTCCAAGATACTTTACCATCGAATTCCTGAGGTTTCTTTTGAAATGAACCCCCATTATAGCCATGCACTTCACTGGTTTGTGGCTTAAAAACTGGGGCATCATAATTAAGTCCAGGACTCAAAACTCCTACATTCTGATTACTCAACCATGTAAAGCTACCTTTAGATGCTTGGGATTCAAGATTCACTATACACTGTCCATTTTTATCATATGCTCCCTGTACACTAACCAGAGGCTCAACAGTCCAGTATTTCTCAGCAGCCCCCATTCTCTCACTAATCTTTAACTGGTCATCTACATGCTGTCTGCACTCCATCTCAATTCCCTCACTAATCTTCACCTGGGCAGCTACATACTGTCTGCACTCCATCATGTTATTGCATATCTAACACTTCTGCTGCTGTAGCTCATTGTATACTTCCTCCATCAACTGTTGCTGTTCTTCCTTAATTTCTCTCATGAAAACATCTAACTATCCTTGCTATCCTCAGTTGTAACTCCTTCTGTTGCTTTTGTAAAGCCTCTTGAAGTTGTTCATATCGTTCTGTAGTTGTTCTCTGAGTTCGTTCATGAGCTCCTTCTGTACTTCACTTTGTGCTTGTAGTTGTTCTTGGAGTTTGTTCTTGAGCTCTTTCTGTCCTTCACTTTTAAATTTGTAGTTGTTCACTTTGTGCTTGTAGTTGTTCACCGAGTTCTTTCTGCCTTTCAATTCGTGCTCGTAGTTGTTCACTTTGTGCTTGCAGAAGCTTCATGATTGTAGCCAGAGACACCTTCTCCAACAAAGTCTGGCTTCTCGTCTGCACACCTTCCGCTTTCATGTCGAAAATTGATTCGCTGCAGCACTTTCTGTCCCAACTCCTGACACCACTAGTTAAATCCATGTCCCACACTGCCACAGGCTCCAACAGCAGTAGCTCAGTATAGGAAGGACGACACTCTGTGAATCGTTCTCCAAAGGGTCTGCCTTTCAATGTACGATACACAAAATCAGCTGAGGCGTCGTAAACAAACACGGGCTTCTCACGTTCGTTGTCTATATTTTCCTAAGTAATTACACGGTATGCTCGCCAACTACACTTCACAGATTTCAAAGTACCAGAGCTACACTAACTTCGCAAGTCCACAAGTCAGACTAAACTGAAATTCCTCTGTTCTCTGTTCCATACTTATATAAACTTTCTAGATACTGGAATGAGCTACCACATACTCGTAGCAGCAACAGTTCCCAAATCAGAGACATCCAAAATATCCCAGAGTCTTCTCATATTAAGTTGCACTCTAAATTATTTAGCATACAAACTAAAAAAAAAAATACGTAATTTAACAAACACAATAACAATGCATTATAGAGAAACGAAAAGTAAAAATTAATGTATAACTTTATAAAATCACTACGCTCACAGTAGGAAGCTAACTAGCAACTCTGACACGTAAGAGAAACTGCGAGAATCACCGGGAACCTCCAGTACTATCTTACTAGCAAATCCCGCTTCTCAGTAGTACTAAAATCGCAATTTATTAATTAAATCCTGTTAGAAATGTTACAATAGAAAAATAATAGTTAAAAATTTCTACAAAATATAAGAAAGATCAAATTAAAAGTTTCACAAAGGTCCTACAATGTTTTGTTACCGAAGAGAATAAATGGAAGGTCATGGAAGGCTACTGAAAAATATAGAAGTTTGCTGAGCATAGTGGAAATTTGTAGAATGTTTCATAAGGGTATAAAAACGGTACTTCTGTGGAAAGTGAATTAGTTTACGGTCATAAATCAGCGAGCGAAGAAGTGTTTTCTCTTGCTTTTCCTTTTTTATTCTTTTAATGAAAGATGTCAAGTAAATGACCGAATTTTGTTTCACTTCCAAGTTTCTGTAGACTACAGTATGTAAATTACCCTGAGTTTGTACCCTTTCTGTACTTTAGTCAATTACAGAACCTAAGTTTACCATATTGCGATACTAAGTTTAGTGGGTAATTAAGGCTCTCCAATCGGACTGAGCTTATGCAGGTTTATATCCAAGGAATGGTTGGGGTTTATTGCTCACGTAATGCCACTCAGGGATGAGTGAGGCTGGTCACTCTCATCTTAAATGTCAAGACCAACTTGCCTAGTCGGGGGCTCCTACGCTCATGTGGCAATACGGGATTAGATGATGAGTGAATGAATGAAATAAACTGAATAAATTGTAATGAAAAAATAATTTTTCTTACCCCCCCCCTATCAAAAATCCTGTGCACGGCCCTGGTGCCCATGTTAAGCCAAAGTAGAAAATACAGCAGTTATGTGGTCAATAAATTTGAAGCATTTGAAGACGAATGTAAGAAAATTGGCAAAAGTACAGACGATGGCAACTAGAATGCTACCAAGTTTGAGAGAACTGTCTTATGAAAAGAGACTCAAGACGCTGATGCTGCCAATCTTCAGTGAGAGAAGAGAGAGGGGAGATTTGATTACGATGATAAAAGGAGTTAGAAAACTGGAAAAGGTGGGTAGAGAAGATCTGTTTGTGGAGATGATGGACGAACAAGAGGATATGAATATAAATTGAAGAATAGTTGCTTAAATGATGTGAAAATTTGAGTTTCCCAAACAGAAAGTATAGACATTTGGAGCAGACTGGAAGAGGAGATGGTGCAAGCAAAGAACATCCGTGTGTTTAAATGCAGATCGGATTATTCAAGACATGGAGACGAGACAATACAAGCTTAGCTCCAATCCTGTGTATTACAACTAGGTAAATACACCTTGGTAAACACACACACACAAACACACACACACTGATCAGAACATATCACCCGTTCTCACTTCGCAAGTTGCGGATGTAGTTGTGTCACTGGCCTGAAGTAGTTACTGGTGACTTAACTCCAACTGAAATGGTTACTGGGTAACTCGTTGATTACACTGATATCTTTTAAAATCTCAGATAGCCTACTACACCACAGTAGTCGAATGATCAGAGGTGGTAGTAACGAAGCTGCTATCCCAGTTTGAATGGTGGTGCAAGCAGCTGGAACCATGTGACTCAGGTGTCAATCCACCTTTTCTATGTTGGCAGGTAAAATGAGTACCTAGGACAATAATTATGGGAGAGGTAACTGTGTTAACATGGATGATACTGTGACCTATTTCCAAGGACGGTGGTTGAATAACTCACCACAGGATCAAAGACCTAAGTTAGGGAGATGAGTTCAGCAGCTATGTGCCTCAAGGCACCTGCTTCCATAGTACCTTTACAATTAGACAATTTTTGCGAGTCATGGAGGATCATCTCCAGCACTAAAGGCATCAGCCAGATTTAAAAAAAAAAAAAAAAAAGTGAAAATCAAATGCCGGAGCTGAAGAATTAACTGTTAGAGATGACCAGAAAAGTCTGGTAAACTTACAGTCCTCATTACAAGACAGAGCATCACATTTTTCTACAGAACTGGTATTTCGAAGTGTGGGAAACTAGTTCATCAACTTTACCGGTAGCAATGGAATTTTAAGTTTTCGAATCCGGTGATTTCCTTTTGGGTTTACTGTGCTGCTGCCATTTGATTATATTCAACATAAGCCTTTCACATTAGAAAAGTTTATTAAGACTCTATCTAACCCCTTCAGTTTGAAGACTGTTAGAACTTGGCAACAATAGCATAAAAAAGACTTCTTTTGGCTCAGTGGGTTAATATGCAATCATGCTCTAACTTACAGTGGACTTAATACCAAAAAGGAACATAAGGAAAATGAGACTTCTGAAAGCAAATCACTGCACAGTGATCAAACCTTAAGAAGACAGTTAATTCCCTTACTGTGCCCTGCATACCTCACACAATGAAGATAAAAAATTTAATATTACTGTAATAAAAAAAAAAACTTCCACTGAAGAAAAGTAATACTAATCTATACGGAGAGAATTAAAAAATACATATATATACAAAAAAGGATAGAAACAAATCAACATGAAAACAAATAACCATGAAAAGTAAGTTCTAACAAAAAATAAAATTATCAGTACTTAACATTTTGTACTAGTGAAGGAAGGAGGTATCAAGCATAAACAATCCATATATAACCACACAGTTTCACACAGGTACCTGCATAGTGCATATATATGTAGAATTTATTTATAGCCCAAGACAGTACAGGTACTGATTATACTGTATAAAACTATTACAATATGATGATGTGGTTATTATTTTATTCTTGCTCGTATCAGATTATTTTATTCAACATACAGGAAAAGTTTTGCAGTGAATATATAGTGAGGGTTATAACTAACTCTTCTAATTCAAGTCATTTCTGAGTAAATGAAAGCCTGTACAAGTACTATAACATGAATAAATTAACAAAGACATCTGAGTGAAAAGGTTGATGGCATCATGGTCAGAACAACTCTTGAGCTTTGTTCCAGCAACCCCAGAAGATTTTCTTAAGCCAAATCATATGAGGGGTCCAATTGTTAATACTATCACCGTTAAGTTTCTGATCATCAAAACAGCTCTTGTACTCTGTTCCAGTTAACAACAGATAAGTTCATTCACAACAGTGAGTCAAAGGAGCCTGAGTTTACTGACAATATTTAGCATCTCACTGTCTCTCTAATCAGCTCAGACTTTGCAAACTGGAGAGTCCATTCAATATATCACCAATATACCAGGAATCGAACCCGGGACTCTCAGGTGAGAGGCAGTCAGCATACCATGATTTTTCTTGTGTACAGTACAAGTTTCTCTCTTCAAACTGGAGAGGTTAGATACTGCCAACCCTGTCCACTACTAGATTTGATGACAATGGTTAAATAAAATCAGCTGATAGCAGTTTAATTAACCGCTTCAGCTTTGAGGATATGATTTTTACGTTCTTGCTGGTGCCAGATAATTTCATTCAGCCTGGGAGATTTTTTTTTTTTTTTTAGCTGGAGACGTTAGATATAGCCTTGATTAACTCTTCACTACAACAAATCCTATATTAGTTGAGTAAAATACTCTGAAACTATCTATCTATCTCTATCAGTCTGTCTGTCTACTTATGATCATACTTCATTTTCCAATCAGGAGTGTAAGGGCCTCGCATTAAACTACTTAGTCCAGACATGTACAACAAGAATGACCAGTTTCCTTTCCCTTGGGTAGCTTTATATGAGCAATTAACCTCAACCACACTCTGGACATAAACCATTGTAAGGCACGCTGGTTGGGATGCCTTACTCCATCAGACCACTAGGAATATATCTGGTAACTGTATGTGGTTGCCATCCTGTGAAATAAATGATTTCTGGGCTACAGGAAACCATTTGGCTTGTTGCCCAGTATAAGCCACCTGAAGGTAGGTAAATAATGAAGGTAACAAGAACAAGATATAAAATGCCGTACACCTCCAGCCTAGGGGGGCTATATTGAAAACTATGTCATTTGAGTAAAGATGACTGCAATAAAGCAATGATACAATAAACCAAGGCAAATGAGGACAATGACTTACATTGTTGCCGGGCTCCATGTTGCTGGTGTCAATGGTGCGGTATATGCCGATGGGAATCTCACACGTGGTGGAGCATAGCTTCTGATACAGACGCCCATACGTTCTGATCCACAGATCCTGCTTACCAATCTTCATCTATGCCAGCAAAGGTTAGGTTAGGCTATGGAATAAGTTACATGAAATAACGCGAGTAATAAACACCTAAAGTATAATCTGTACTGATTACTTTCTTTGTTATTGGACACAAATAGTATATTCACTCATGGGAAGATTCCTTGTGTTCGAGGAGTGAAAAGTTATTTCTATTTTCCTTAACCCCCATAGGACACTGCCATCTTTTTCATGCCATTTTTGCTACTGACATGCTTTTTTTTTTTTTTCTGAACGGTTTCCATGCTTTGAAGGTGTCAACACTTACAACCCAAGGGGCTGTAAGTGTTGACATTAACCACAACAAAATATGACGTTGATACCCTTGTCGAAAGTGTCTTAAGCACAAGTAAAATCCTTTGGAGGAACTTGCACTTCTGAGACACAAAAGGCTAGATGTTGATGATGATAATGATGACGTGGATGATGATGATGATATGGTGATGTGGTAATGACAATGATGATGATGATGATGAAGATGATGAGAAATACTACTACAATTATTATTATTACTGTTATTATTATTATTATTATTACTATTATTATTATTATTATTATTACTATCATTATTAACTAAGAATGTTTACAATCCCTTCAAGCCAAGCAGCCTCTCTCAAGATTAATAAACATATCTAGCATCAGTCCAAACAAAATACACAATACTTATGCAGGCTAAAATGATTAAAGCTATTGCATTAATATGGCAATGAACACTGTACACTGCATGCCTACATATACTTAGAGTTGCTCATGATTCACTATAAACCTACTCTGAAATCATAATCTTTTCTTTTCTTATAAACCCTTACCCTCCAGCTGAAGGGTTGTGCATAAGAAAAAAATTCTTTCAGTAATATCAGAATTTTGCAGGCAAACATCCTTAACCTCTCGTACTTTACACTTTGCACAGTATATTCTGACTTCTCTCGCTCTTACATACACACAATATGCAATGACAGCCTATCAGTGTATGTGTGAGCCTAACACGTACAGTGAAATTAGAGATGCAAACGTACTGATGTGAGGAATCCAGATCCCGGAGCCTGGTCGACTCCAAGCAGAAGTCGAACAAATGTGATGAGGTAGTCCTTAACGAAGGCCTGGTAGAGCAGTGTGTCCAGCATGCTTGCAGAAAACACGCTGCCAGCCGCGAAGGGAAGCCGGAACATGTAGGAGATGTGTGACCCTCTTTCCTTTTCACGCTGGGGTGGAGTGGGGTTAGAGTACAAGGTGGAATGGTCAGTCTCATAAAACACAAACTGATCGCTCATCGTTCTCTGGCAGCTTGAACTGTACCTTTACTTAAAGCAACCTAATAAACCTAATCTAATATAACTTAACCTAGTCTAACCTTAACCTACCTTGATTTACCTTATCTTAAATTATCTTACCTAAGCCAACCCAACTCAACCCAGCCAAACACTGCCAGCCAAGAAAGAAGGCTGAAATATATACAAGATGTGCGACCCTCTCTCTCGCATGCTTGGGTGGGGTGGGTTGAGATGGGGAGATAGGTTAGGAGGGTGTATGACCAGTCTCATATTAATATAATTTTCTTAATCCTTGTCATTCCTAATACCACCTAACCTAACCAAAGCATACATACCCTGACCTGACCTAACTTAATCTAGCCTAATTAATGATAACCTAATCCAGCATGCTTGCTGGAAACACTATCAGCTGCAAAGCGAAAACAAAACATGTATGAGATGTGTGACCCTCTCTCTTTCTCATGCTGGATTAAGGTTGAGGTTGGAGTAGTGAGCAAGCCTAGGAGGGGGATGGTCAGTGTCATACCAATACTACTCAAGCTTTCACCATCGTGTAACACATACAAATGTACCCTATTCTATCCTTAACTAACCTAACTGAACAAAATCTTCTTTAACCTCACCATGCCTAAATGAATCATACCATAACCTAATCCAACCTAATTTAACATAATCTCCAACACATTAACCATGGAATCATCAACACTATCACTGTCTAATTTAACATCATCTCCAACACCTTAACCATGGAATCATCAACACTATCACTGTCTAATGTCTTTAATCATACTATTTCTTAGCACAATCATTGATTAACACTATCATTGTCAGTTTCTTTCATCTTCATCAATGATTAACACATACATTATGCAGTTATCAGCATCATTAATGTCTAAACCTTTAGGTCTTCTATCTATCTACCTACAGCCAGACACCTTAATCCTATGAGGGGGTGGCCATAAACAAATCGCCTCCATGTCTCCCTGTCCCCTGCCATTTCGCTGCCCTCCCCCCAGGTTATACTCGTCTCTCTCATATACCTCTCTACTCCATCCTTCCATCTCATCCTAAGTCTCCCTCTCCCCTCCTCCACCTCACTCACATACACTCTCCTCGTTAGTCTCTCACTCCCTATCCTCGCCACATGGCCAGACCACCACAAACAATTTCTCATAACGCTTTCCATCAAATGCACATCACAACACTCCTTCACTTCCTCATTTGTCAGATGGGGGCATCCACCATCCACTCACTCACTGTAGGGCTACTACAGGGTGACTCTGCATTGAATGACAAACCAAATTATTTCCTGCAAGCCAAATTATTTCCTGTAAGACAGAAAATCATTTAATACTCTGGGTGGTAGCCATATAACCAACCCATATGTGTTCCCTACCTATCAACAATTGGGCAGGCAGAGGGTTAGTGCTCCTCCCCAGATATCCACTAAATTCGTGTTTCAACTATGCAAATATCAACACCATCACTGTCTAATGTCTCAAATTATCATCTGAGATCTAAACCACTCTGTTATCAAAATCACTAGCTTATAGTTTCATCTACACCATCATCTAAAAACTAAGAATGTCATCATTGTCTAGTATCTTATCTATTTACTTTCTAACACTTGTTATATCTCTAACCAGTGATCCTTTGGCTATCACTTATAACTGGTACCGAATATGGCATGGGATAATGAAACATCGCTATAACGAATACACAGAGAACCAATGGGATTTATCTTAAGTGGTACCAGGCATCATAAGTGCAGGTCCAAATTTTCTCTTTTACAACAATTTAGACCCATTAAATACAGTGATCCCTTGGCTATTGCACATAACTAGTACCGAGCCTGGTGCGTGAAAGTGAAAATGAGCGATAACAAAAGCACAGAACCTATGGGTTGTACCCTAACTGGTACAGGACACCCCACTTGTAAAGCCAAATTTTCCTTTCTACAACAATTTACACCCTCTAATACATACATACTGTAATGGTAAGTAGCATAAACACAAACAGGCATGGTTAGGTTAACAGATAGTGATGAAACGGGCACAGCATAGAAGATACATGCACCATAGAGAGAACCAAGACGAACTTGTAGAAAAGAGTCCTGAGGGAAGGGGGTGGAGAGATAATGATATCACCACATGGGATTAACTCCTCAAGTAGGGCATCATCTTTTAATCCCTCAAAGCCATCAAAAATCACGGATGCTGAACCATCATTGTGGGCAGAATCCAGCTCACGTGCACAATAACGAATTTTTTCAGCCTAAAATTTTTGATAATGACAGGAGTGCAGATTTTCATTCTGCAGTAATAACAAAAACCTGCTATAACAAAGTGTGCAGTAAACAATGGATCAGTGTACATACATACTGTTATGGTAAGTACAGTATCAGAAATGCTGACAGGCATGGTTTGGTTAACTGAAAGTGATGAAAAGGGCATAATAAGGAAGAAACATGGACCACAGAGAGACTTAAGATGGGTTTGAGGTAAGGGGTTCCAAAGCTAGGGAATGGAGAGTTAGTGGTCTCCACCTCCTGGAATTAACTCCCTGAGTAAGACCTCATCTTTGAATCCATCGAAGCCTTCAGACACCACAGACACTGCACCATCAATATCAGCAGAAACCAGCTCCGGCGTGTGATAACGATGTTTGTTATCTGTAAAGTTTGCTGTAATGACAGGGGTGCAGCTTTTCATCTAGTAGTGATAATGAAAACTACTATAACCAAGAGATCGAGAAACATTAACCGCAGAGATTTGTAAAAGCTGTAATAAACTGTATATCACCCTCATCCAACACCTGTAATATTTGTGGATCATCTTCATCCAGCACCTATAATAACTGCTATCGCCTTCATCCAACACCTGTAATATTTGTCTATCACTTTCATCCAACACCTGTAATATTTGTCTATCACCTTCAACCAACACCTGCAATATCTCTCTGTCACTTCCATCACCACTGTTGTCGAACACCTCAGCTGCTCAGTCATCTACATTAATACCCTCACAATACTCAAACACAGAACCTTTACCATGCTTCAGCACCTCTAAAACCCTAACCCACACCGTCATCTGACACTATCAACCCCTTGAATATCCATGACACAGTTTTTTGTTTATCCATACTACTAACAAACGGCTTTATTCAACTCAGCAAAGACCTCTGGTATTGAAAGGATTTATGAGGCTATATCTAACCCCTCTGCTTCAAGGAGTCTATTCTAAGTTGAAAAAAATCATCAGGAAATAGCAAAAATAAAATGAAGAAGATGTCTCTGGGTTCAAACCATTCCCACTGGGCAAGGAAATGTCTTCTTCATTTTATTCTTGACATCTGATGATTTTATTCACCTTACGATACAATTTCTAATTGACGGGGCTAGATATAGCTATGACTAAAGGCCCCCCAAGGGGGAAATCACACCAGCCGCGAGCCAATACAGTACATATATCTAGTGCAGCTCGGAATATGACCTTGACCTTGACCTACGTCTCACCAATTTCAAACTTGTAGATTTTCATCCCTACCACACACCTATATTTTTTTTTAATGATATCTTGAGCAGTTGCGAAATTATCTTGTTAACAAACGCATAGACAAACAGAGAAACTAAAAACAATACGAGCTTCACTACTGTGGCTTGTAATAAACTTCTCCGACACAAGAGGGCATATTCATTTATTTATCATCTAATCCTAAACTCTATCATCAGTAACACAGTAGTTTCAAGTCAGGTTACTCATTTGTGACATATAAGGTACGGGTGACCAGCCTCACTCTTCCATGAGTGGCATTGTGCAATCAATAAGCCCCAAACATCCTTTGCATGTAAACCTTTATGAATTCCATCTGGCTGGAGAATCTTAAGCCACTAAACCACAAATCATCATTTAGTTACACCTTTGCCAACCAGCATAGTAAATGGTTTCCTGGGTTACAAGAATAAATTTGGTTTGTCACTCATGTCGTCACCTGAAGGAAGCACTACACTGAATGAGTGGATGGTGGGTG
The DNA here is from genome assembly GCA_018397915.1 of Birgus latro. NCBI lineage: Eukaryota > Metazoa > Arthropoda > Malacostraca > Decapoda > Coenobitidae > Birgus > Birgus latro. The sequence continues at coordinate 14,740 of JAGKTI010012778.1, forward strand.
CCTCCACCTACCTGATACTACATGTCTTTTTAAGCGGAATGAAATTCAATGGCAAAAATTTTCTAAAGTGCATACCATTTGGATTCTAGGGGGTTAAGCGCAAAAATTATCAACACAACATCATCGTTATTTAGCACCCTCTCCTGCCTAGCATTAGAACTCTTAGTTATTCTTATGTTTTACAAACTTACCTGACAAGGTTAATCATTCATTATTAACTAGGGTGCCTTACTTTTAAACAAGTCAAAATGACAGATAAACAGTTACTGGTATAGAATTGCTAAATGAATGCATAATTTATGACATGAGCATCTAACTTTCAATGGCTTAAAATCAAAGCTAATAAGACCGTAAAGTTAATTACAAAAAGGTATTACAAATATTACTGCATTAACTTACTATTAATGGGAATCTCTAAGTAATTTGAACACAAATGACCATAAACTAGAATTCAAACATGAACTACCCTATCTCTCTAAAGGTATAAATGACTGTGACAACCAAAGCTCCTATGTCAAAGGAATATAGTAAATGAGCCTAACTATATTGATGAATACTGCCAAAACAACACTTACTAGCTCTTTTTAGCTTAATTACACAAGGTAGCACATGGCCTCCCTTGAAAAAACACAGAAGCTACCACAGTTAGATAAAGATACTGGTACAGCCAGGGACAAAACTAAGCTAATATGTCACTTCTGTCAGCTGATATATCTAAAAGAGCCTTGATATGATTCTTTGCCCATAGATGATGCACTCTGATATGATGCATTAGGGAGGAGAGTGACAGACATGCCCTGAGAGTAAAGCAAACACAAAGGAGTAGTGGACCAACATTTGTCCCTGCCTGTACACTGATGCACATGTCTCCATCATTGTCTTCAGCAACAAAATATTACAGTCAAGCAAAAATATAATTTAAAAAAAGGGGTCATGCAAATGTTAAAACAGTATACCCCAGCTACTCAAAGCAAATACATAGGCACCAACACCAAACCACTGCCATGCAAGCCAATGTAATAATATACACACAAAAAATCACTAAAATCGTCCATGTCAAATCTTCGACAACCTCCACTACAGAGTACCACCACGAGCACTGGAGGATGCATACCATATTACCATATTATGTTTTACACACAAAATATTTCCACTCTCATATGCAGGGATTCATAAATGTAACATTAAGTGTTCCAAATATTTCAGAAACATTTTGATTTAATTTTTTTTATTTATTTTTGCAGTTGGAAATGCAAACTGGGGCAAGCTGGAAAATCATCATTATCATACCTCACTCTTATAAATGGGGCTGTATGATCCATGAACAGGAGGATCACAACACAAAACATGGAGAACTTTTTACAGAAGGGCCACTTCTGCCTTTGTGTTCTCCTTTTTCTTGTTCTGGGATCACTGAAATATTATTAGGCAGGAACAATGCACTTAAAATCACTTCATCTCAAGGATACCAACCTAAGATGATTATACTGAAGTTAGAGTCCAAGGGGATGACAAAGGCCGTATCTTATCCTCCATTTCAAAAAGTCTCTCCTGATCTCAATAAAATCAGCAAGAAAAGAGGAAAAAATATGTAAATCATTAAAAAACATCGCCTTATTTAGATGCCAGAAAACTATTCTGTAAGCATACATGTAATCTATTTTGTTAAAAAATTCAGGAATATGTCAATGCCTTTTTAAGCCTTTAGGATATTGAGACTGCAGAAAGCAAACTAATAGAGTATTAGAAACTATAATCTGCCGAGCTTTTTAAAAACTTCTTCCTTCAGAAGAGTGGTGGTGGAAATACCAGTAGTTTGGACACCACTGGGTACTGTATACAACTATCACTTCATTTCAAGCCCAATAAAGTGGCAATCATGAAAATAAGGTAAGATATAAAGTGTCTTAATAGCTTTTTTTTAATGTGTTTGACTCCAAGTATAGCCTTCACAGTTTGTTCCCAAGGCCCAGCAGTCCTCCTACATACCATACACATGTCGCCACTTTGGTGCTAACACACGGTCTATATTGAATACATGCCAATGCTTCTCATACAGGACACATGTGTTTGTATTAGTGGGGGTATTTTTCCGACATGTCAGCAGGTCTTCTGATAAATCAGTAACATCTGCTTTACGAAATGCAAATCCGTAAACTGTTCCCTGCCCCAGCGGGTATTCAGACATGGGTCCATTTGGACTGCAGGCCACCTCTCTACCAATTCAGCCACTGCCTCCCCATGGACATGCTTGGGTACTTTAATCTGGCTAAAACCACATCATTTTATTCAGCTAAAGGAATTTCAAGCAGTCTAAATGTTAATAAGACACACTGCAACCCCCTGACTTTTACAATTCCCCTAAACTGAACAAAACAATCTTGTATTAGAATGGAAATAATGCATCCACAGAAAGTGAGTGGGATATTGGGATTAGAGTACTTTCAAAATGTAGCATTCCTAGTTGTTTGTGTATGCTCATGACAGTGTTTTTCCAAACATAATGACACATTTAAACTTAATCTGACTACTTTGTATCTTCTAAGTACGTCACCACTTCAGTTCAGTAACATGTACGATTAATTATAAGCACGGTACCTCCATGATTCAGTTCACCTTCTTGGGAATCACTTGTAATGATGGGGTAAAGGAAGGCTATAAATAATCTCTCCAGATCAAAATGTTTTCTCAGAACTGAGTCAAATAATCTAAAGATAGCAAAATAAGTGCACCATCCACATGATGGAGTACATATCGTACAGAAGCATATAATTTATAAAGTTTCTGACATGGTTGCATGCATTGGACTTCCACCTAATGGCAGCTCCCCACAGTCTTCAATCTCTGCCAGCTTCCCAGTTAAGTCCCGCATCCCTGAGATAATACTCTATTATCTCGTCCTTTTTTTCTCCCCTACCTCTTGCAACCCTACGTTCGACGTTCATTCCTCACAGCTTCCGCACCCAACTGTCATCTTTCATCCTCTTAACATGGCCAGACTATCTAAATCTATCCCTCCTCATCACAACACTAATGTATTCAAGTCACATCCTTCCTCCCCACTCTTCAATCACAATCCTAGCCCTCCCTTCCCCCCTCCTTACATTCAAGGACGCACTACGCATCCATCTAATCATTATTATTTCTATAGGTTTGAGCCTACGAACATCCTCTTCCATTACTGCCAAGGTCTCGTTACAGTACAGAAACATACTCCTAAAACAAGGTGCATACAAGGACCCGAGGCAACAGCTCCCTAAACTTCCTTCAACCACTCCTTACTACACCCCCCCCCCCCTTCAGCAAAATACATCACCAAAAAAAAAAAAAAAAAAATCACATTCCAGCAAAAACATTCCTTTCACGCCTGTCAATCTTAACATTCTCTCCTCGATACACCACACACACTAAAATAAAATTATTTTGCAGTCTACCTCAAATACCACTACATCTCTTATGCACCAAACACTAGACAAGGTAGAGTTACTTCCCGCACCTTTGTGACAGACTGCACATGGCCACACTCTCTCTGCATTGACAGTACTGCCACCAGCCCAGCATATCATCAATATTTTTTTTAAATCACATTTGTTTTCAAACCCTTGTGTCCCATTCCATCTCTACATTTCCTAAATTTTTCCTCTGCCTCCCTTTCATTCTCTGCAATCAGCATCAAGTCATCAGCATACATCTCGCATGGGAGTCCATTTCTGGAGTCATGTGAGAAAGCTTCGGGCGCTATGACAAATAATAAGGTGCTCGAGACTGACCTCTGAAGCATGCCAACATTCACAGGAAACTCGTCATTCAAATCTCCATTCGCTGTCTACAGGGTGTGAGCACCCACATACACAGCCAGCCACTCCTCGGTCCCAAGTTAACTCACTGCCCACTTCACTACCTTCTCAAAATCAACAAAAACAAAGTACAGCTCCCTCTTCATTCCCATATATTTTTTTCTGAAGTTGTTGGAGAATGAAAATGGCATCAGTGGTCCCTTTGCCTGGAATAAACTCAAACTTCATCTCATCAATATTCACCCTTTCCCTTATTTTACCGTCTAGGACTCTCCATTACCTTTATCATCTGGTCCAAAAGTTTTATGCCTCTATAATTTCCTCTTTTCAGGGCATCACCCTTCCTTTTATACACATTTACAATCACATCCTTCAGCCAGTCATGCAGAACAACACACTCATGTGTAATTTTATCAAGTCAGTAACCAAAACCCACTCATATATCTCCTTAGGCCTTCAACATTTAAGCAATCAACCCAGACACACCCTTCGCCTTCCACAACCGCATCCTGTCTATTGCCCTGCTCACAGTAGCAGCATCAATCAAAGGACAAGTGCCAAATACTGGATCCTCTGGCTTCAAACCTCCACTGTTCCAGTCAAATTCCTCATTCAGCAGCGGGTTACAAAATAATGCTTTCCCCAGGCATCTTTAATATCCTCACTCTCCACCACTAACTTTCCTTCATAATTACTCACACACTGCACACCTATAATACCACTGTCTTTCCTCTTCACCACATTCTTCCTTTCGGCATTACTTAGGTCATCCAATAAAAGTCTTTTGGACTCAGATTCTGCCCTGTATACTTCCTTTCAGGCCTTATTTTTGGCAACCAAGTATTCCTCTTTGTTACCACTCTTTTCCATTGCAGGAAAAGTCTTATTTTCTCCATAAATGCAGCTTCTACATCCTCATCCGATCACCATGTTACCTTATATCTTGGAGGGTCCCTTGTCCTTCCAAATGCTGAATCAGAAACTCTCAAAAGACTGTTCGTGTAAGCTCTGTGCTGCTCATTAACACCTCTGTTTGGAGCTCTCTATTCAGCCATCACTCTACTTATCTTGCTATAGAAGCCATACCTTACTGCTTATTTTCTTCAGCTTCATTTTCTTCCTGGGTGCATAATTGTCTCCACTTCTTCATCACTCTCTCCTTCAGCACCTTGTCATATATCAACAATCTGTGTTGCTGCACACGCTTTTTGCTTCCCATAACTTTAACATTCTTCTCCAACCTCCGATTAGCCCTCGTATCATTATAAATACTCCAAAATGCCTCCATCATCGAACTTGGTCACCCAATGGTGGTTCTCCAAGCTGCTCGATCGCTGCCAGCCTCGCTGTTTAGTTCCTTATCCCTGAAGTCACACTCTGTGACCTCGGTCAGGTCTTTTTCAGTCTGTCTCTCACAATTCTACCCCCAGTGTTCACACTTATAACAGTAATTAAAAATAAAGATAAATAATGTTTAATATTACATTATATTGAAATAAGATTAGGCAGTGTATCAACATGGTTGTACACAGTACTTCATTATGCCAGTTTTAAACGTTCTATAGTTAACATTACAGTACATAATTCACGATAACACCAGTGTCTTAACGTACCACCAGATCAACACACGTAAACCCAAAACTGGGTACCAAGTTTAATCCTTCCAGTTTCATGAAGATGTTTTAAATTCTATTATTGTCGTCAAAAGATTATACTGTATAATTTACTTACGGAGAGACTTTCTGAGCTGAAGGGGTTGTTGTTGTTGTTGTTGTTGTTGTTGTTGTTGTTGCCGTCTCAGTCTCATCTGAATATGAACCCAGGAACTGCAGGCTGGAGCTGCCCTTCTGCAGTTCCATGATCCTTCTGGATAGGAGACTGAAGGACGTTTGAATAACTGGGGAGTGGAGCTGCCCAGTTATATTAGTAACAGCATGAAGGTATCCCTCTTTAGCACCAGATGGAGGTATTTGGCATGGCTTTCAGTAACTCCTTCACTACCTGGTATATCCCTTAAGATAAACAAATTGTAATAAACAAGAATTCTTAAAATACCTGAGCCTAATAAGTAAAACAGTAATAGCAGCAAAAAACAGTAAGAGCATGCCAGAGATCCAGTCACGCAGGCTGACAAACACACATGCATGCCATGCAGCCACACTCGGAAAAAGATGCTTTAAGACTCTGGATAAAGTATAAACAGGCACAAACAATACCAGAAAGAGAGAGATCGAGAGAGAGAGTCTTACAAGGTTTCCTCCTCTTGCAAAGATATTTAGTTGCTCTGGTATTTAAAGGAAATGTTAGCACTACATTTTTATCAATACAATGTTTTATTAGAGATCTCACTGTACCATAAGAAAAGTAGTGTGGAAAGAGTCAGCTGAAAAACTTTAATAACTTATTATGAAAGGTGAATATACTTCAACAAATAAATAAATAAAAATAGTAAGAGAGCGAGTTGGGAGGGGAAAAAACAATACGAGCTGCTCAAAAAACTGGATGACGGTCCTAAGAGCTCGTAGTAAACCAAGCAGATGAAGCCAAAAACCCGCCGGGATGCAGCAAGCCTCAGGGTGAATGTGAATCAGGAAGCTAAAGTTAAAATGCTTCACACCATGGAAGCACAATGGTAGTCACATTTTTTTCTTGTTAACTTTTTCTCCTTATAATACTATCTTGGTGACTGCGCCCATGGCTGTACTTTCCATTATATTCTTTCTATCTTCTGGTAATTTTATCTGCCCTTTTGAACTCAAGGGGTCAGAAGTAGCCTTGAAACAAACTTTCAATATGAATGGCCATTCCAATGATGAACAAAACTGATAGCGGCCAAGACAAACTGAAAAAGGATGTCACCCAGATTCATGGGTTTTGTAACCTTCGTGGTGTCATTCTCGTCAACACTGATAGGAATACTCTAACATGGACCTTTGCACTCAAATTCAACTGGAAAAATCAGAAGCAATGCCCCCAAATAGTTGTCACCAAGATAAAATTGTAAGGAAAAAGTTGCCAGAAAAAAAAACCCTCATGTGACACCACTTAACACTACCAACTCTCCACAGACCTTCCATAATGTGAGAAAATAGGTGAAATGGCAGTAAAAATTGGCTGGAATAGACTCAGGTCACAGTTACATTTTAGGAGAGGACAGACAGGGTAGGTTCAGTCAGGTCAGGTCAGATCAGATAAGGTTGGGATAGGTTAGGCTGTCAGCTTAGGTTACGTCAGATCGGTTAGGATGGATCTGAGTGGCATATCTCTTATCATTCTGGATATTTGTGGACAAAGCACAAATCCACTAATCTCCAAAAATTAAGGAAACAAGCCACCCAGAGTCAACCTAGCAGACTCAACCTAACCACAGCATGCTTTAAATGTGACCTAACCCTACTGAAACTGATATTTACAGCCATGTTAGTGACTTCCTTCATGATATGGAATATCTGTAGAGGGGTGGTGGCAATTTTCTTCCATAAAACACGGTGAGAAATCAGGGAGTGCTGTGCAAGTGGCTGTTCTGAGAGAAAGTGAGAAAGAGTAAAAGAAAGAGTGGTGGCCAGTGTTAAAAGTGAGTGCAGATAAACCCTCAAGTAGCACAAAGTAATGAGTGTAAGCGTTGTACTTGAACCAAGTACAGCACAAACTTTAATCCATTATCATCATAGTAATACAAATTGTCTATAAACTTCATCACCATAGTAAACCAAACTCTCAACAAACTCCAGCAGGCATACAGTGCATTTTTTTTTCCAGAGCAGTAGAGATACAGTATATCTAGACTTATCCTGTGACATGTCTAAAAGGCCTTTTGTCCTGTTCAGACTGGTAGCTGGCTTGGACTCCTTGCACACAACACTGTGCAGTAGCACAAAGTGCTGAGAGGAGCCACAAACATCCCAAGGATGAGGGTAAACTGTAAAGATGGCATATGTAATCTAAAGATAAATATTTCAATTTCACACTACTGCTAGCCATTACTTTTGGAACCTTACCATATTCAAATCTTAAAATATATGGTATTTAAAGCACAAACTGCTTGGAAGAGAGATTTTTCACTTGCAGAAGAATATAGCTCAACCTCAATCATCTGCCACAATAACTGCCCCCAAAATAGGCAGTGTCTTTGGTTGCTTTCATCAGTTACCATTTGAAGCTACAAGTCCTAAGGAAACAGGGTAAAGTGCACAAACTACAGCCATGAAAAAGTGCACAGCTGTTGTGTCTTCTTCTGACAATGAGCTAGAGAAAATAAGATTCAAAATTATAAGAGTTTGTTTTGTTAAAGTGGACGGACTATAGTATGTAAATCTCCACCAACTTATTGAATGATCTTAAATAACATGAAATCTTCCATCTAGTTGAGATGAATTAATTATAGTATTTGCAAAAATCTCTGCCATGTCATGGTGGACAAATCAGAGAAATGTACTTTTCTGTAACACTGTGCTACTCGAGGCCATCCGGTGCTGTGCTTGAGCCACTGCCGTGCCAATCCGTGATCTCTCGCAAGAAGAAAGCCAAGAAGTAGTCGGGAAAGTGTCATTATGGCGCAGCGAGGTTACCCGTTCTAGCTGATTAATGACTTCAGAGTAGTAAATGGGGCGGTGGTAGGTCGGTCGGCGGCGGAATGAGCGGCGCGAACGAGAGCGACCAGAGGCTGGCCTGCTGCCTGGGGTGTGTGGCGGCTCCTTACCCTGGCGGTACAACACTCAATCATACTATGACATGCACAACCACACACCAACAATACACACACACACACACACACACATTACAACTTTTCAAATACTTGTAGCAGCATTTGTTCAGTTCCAGTGTTTGTTACTTCTGTTGTTCCCTTAATGTCCACAATTCACTTTTTCACAGTCATCACTTTCATCCCCATCCTCTGAGCCGTATATGCCTCTTCTTATGTTCATTTTTGCTTCCTTTTACCCTTCCATCAACCATATTGCATGTTTCTTTTCCCCTAATGGAACTGGGTGACTCCCATAACTTGAATACAATGTCATGGTTGCATGAAATTTGATAAGCTTTACATATGAGATAGAAATGATTCTGGTTGCTTTCTGGTTGCTAGCAAAACTAACCTCTCATTGTGACTAAACCTGGCCACCAACAGAGCTGAAAGGCATTAAGGATCCTCCTCAAGTCAGAATCAACATCCTACAGCCACATCCATTCCCTGGGTGTAATCACACCATTGAATAATTACATTTTTTTGTTTATCGCTGTATCAATATAGCTTTACTTATGATTTCACAAATTTTGTTTTCTTATCCAATCTACATGGCCGACAAACATTCCTCCTCTACTGTATATCCATTGCTTTCAGTCATAAACATGATTTCATATTCCTGCCATACCAATATTTCACACGCACATCCTCGTACAGTCATGTTACAAGTTCTATGCTCTTATGTTTGTTCCCAATCAGGGTCTTGGTAACAACTGCTACTGTAATTCTCTCTCTTGAGTCACCCTATTCTTCCTTTGTATACATCCTGTT
>JAGKTI010012779.1:0-14221 GCA_018397915.1 Birgus latro
AGGCGCGAGTGGAGGAAGTGGAGAATGACAGAGATGCCACAAAAGTCGCCCAGGCCTTCCTTTTTGCAGCCATGACTGTACGGGTGCACTCCGCATTTGCCCGTTGATACTGAGCTCTGTTGGCCTCAGATAAGCAGACCTGCCACGCGCGCCAAGCCTGGCGCTTTGCTAACACCACCCTGTGACACTCCTCGGTCCACCAAGGGACCCCACACCGCGGCGCCCGACGGGAAGTGATCTGTGAAAATGCTTCCTTGCCTGCCGCCATCAACCAATCCGAAAAAGCACCCGCGGCTAGATTTACGGGGAGGTGAATCACTGGCGGAGAGTCCATCAAAACCTTGGAAAATTTTGTCCATCCACCATCGGACAGACGCCAACGCAGGCTCACGGGAGCCAAGTCGGAGACGGATCTATCAGGGATGTGGATTATTAGTGGGAGATGATCACTACCCATAAAGGGTCCCTCAGTAAATTCCACCCCATGAAAGTAGGTATCCCCTATACATAGGTCTAAAACTGATCCTGCTCCTGTGTGTGGATCATAACGAGTTTTGAGGCCCACTGGGGATAGAAGGACGTATCTGTCTGTTTGTAATAGATACGAAAACAGGGAAGAACCGGTGGCACTTACAGAGCTGCTAGGGAGACCGGGTTCCCACAAGGAGTGACGGGCATTAAAGTCACCAAAGACCAATGCCGGGGAAGGGAGCTGGTCGAAGTAATGTGTAAATTCAGCAATGGTGATATTTCGACAGGGGTTGTATAAAAGTAATAAGAAACTCGACGTCCCTGCAACTCTATCTGTGCACCTAAGGTCTCCAAAGCCCCATTGGTATAAGCGGTGAGTGGGAAAGGCCTGTGATGAATACCGTCCCTGACCAGTAAGGCCAACCCACCCCCCAGCTGTGCTGGCCTATCCTGTCTAACGACTGTATATCCTCTAAGATTAAAACGAAGATGAGGTTGTAACCATGTTTCACTTACCCCAATAATCGACGGAAGAAGTTCGTTCATAAGCATCTTAAATTCATAGGTTTTATTCAATATAGAACAAGCGTTCCATACCACCATAGAAAAATGCTTTGGGGTGGAGTCTATGAAGATAATACAAGGGAGAGTAACCTGGGCATAATTTGCTCACAAATGTCCTTGGGTGTCATGCCCTGAAGGTAGGCTGATATGGCATCAATGACAATCCGGAGAAAGGCAGCAAGATCCACAGCAGGGAGAGGTCGTGGCTGGGTACCAAGGGAAGGCAGCGGTGAAGGGGGTCGCTGGGGCCTGTCTGGCAGGGTGCGGATTGCTTGAGCATGATGAGGGGTCCGTTCCTGGTGCTGACCTTGAGAGGGGATTGGAGCCAGCGAGATCTCTTCCATTGATGTCCTGTCCTCTGGGAGATGTGGGGGGAAGCGAGGTCGTTCAGACACACGAGGGCGCCTCAACCTCGGGGGCGAGTGGACGACCGCTGAGTATGTCAGTCTCTGGGCAGATGTCACTATCTCAGGGGGTGGGGAAATGTGTGTGCCCGTATCAGATTCCCTGTCGATGATGTCCACCTCTGATGGTTGCAGATCCTGTAGGGCAGAGAAACGGTTGGAGGTGACTGCAGCAAAACTGAGGCCCTGCTGCACAGGTCGGCTGGATGCGTGAGAGGAGACAGATGGTGCTGACTGAGCGAGGCGAGGGGGTGTGGCAGTACGCAGTGCCGGGTTGAGGGAGCGCAGCTTGGTGTTCACAGACTGGAGAGAAGATGGGTTGTTTCGGGCTTCTACATGGATGGTAAGAGCTTTCTGATAAACTGGGCATGATCTTGATGTGACTGTGTGAGCGTCGCCACAGAAAAAACAATAAGGGTCCTCTTTACAAGGCTCCCCAGTGCTAGAGCGATAGGGGTGAAAGCGGCTGCATCGTGCACATCGGACCTTGTTCCGACAGGAAAGGGATCCGTGTCCAAACTGGTGGCAAGTGAAACATCGTAGCAGCGGAAAGGTGTAAGTACCCACCATGTAGCACAAATATCCCAGTATGACTTTTTCTGGCATGGGACCCTCGAACCTGAGGCGAATAACTCGAGACGGAACTTATGTGCCGTCCTGTCCAGATCGGGAAGTGAGGCGTGAAACCTCTACAAGGTGGCCCCCTGACCCCAGACAGCGAAGCTGTGAAAGGATGTCATCGGTGGATAGGTCAAGTGACACCGGGCTGATTTTCCCAAATGAATAAGCACTATCTGTGGGGGAGGTGGCCCTCCAGCACTTGACCTTCCATTCTCCGAGGGAAGTTAGGGACTCAGGAGGGGCAGATAGCTTGGTTAAATTCGCCTCTCCTATGCAGAAGCGAAAGGCTGCCCCTCGTCCCAATACCCGAAGCTCACCCTCCACACTATATTTGCTCCAAGAGCAAGCACTGATGGCCTTAGACAGAGCTCTGGGGTTGGTAAAAGCTGCACTGCCATCTAAAGTGCGGACCAGGAAAGTGATTAAGCGCTCACCTGTGATGTCAGTAGATTGTGTGGGTTTAAAATACTTCCCTGAGTGGGATGTGTCGTCCTGTCCACCATCCTCCTCTTCTTCCTGGAATGGCTGTTGTCCACGCTTGCCTTGGGTAGGTCCGACCTTCAGCATAGCCTCGTCATCCATGGGCACTCCAAATGGCTGGGTAGCCGGCTGCGCCGCCATCTCCAAGGCGTTCACTCTCCTTGCCGCGCCTTATTATGGTGTGTTTTCTCTTCTTGCTTGTTTAGTACCACTATATCACTCCACAACAAGATACCACAAGCAGCACCTCCTTCGAATTCCCTCAGTGTTGATTTGAGTTCGACTGTGCTGATGACAGGTAATGACTTTCTCTGTGTCCTGCTCAGTCGGTCACTCTATTTTGCTAATTTTGATGCCTTGTCCTGCATTTGAAGTTGGTCCGACTTATATCAGTTATCCGTTCGCACCCCGGGATGTATCGGCCCAATACAGGATTCGTAATGGGCCAATGATGGAAGCCTTAATCGAGCCTTAATCGGGTGTAAGTAATCGGGCCGATTTACAAGCAAGGGTGTCTGGATAGCTCGAAATTAACAGATCTTGAAATTGACTTTTTCTTCCTTTGAGGGAATAACATTGTAAAGTTTTAGCCTTAAAATGCTTAAAAAAAAAGAAAAAAAGCCAGGATTCGAACCTCGTCCTCTGATCGTCTACCATACAGCCCACGCATCTGACAACTTGATTTAGTGGAACCTCTTACGCAGCTTACATACATCTATTAGTACACACTATGGTATGTTGCCAGCTTACTATAGTAGCTCCTTATGTCCCGAATTGCTGCGAAGTGATGGAATGTCTGAAATGAAACAAATTATATTAACTGCCGGGTGCGGGGCTCGAATCTGCATGTGCATCTTACCACTGAGCCACGGGTGAAGTTCGTTATTACTACAACTCTGACCATTTTATAGACCAGTAGTATATATTTTGTGTGTACACCAATGCTCCTTTAATATTAATATTATCAATTATGATCTATAAGCTGAAAACAAGTTTAGTTCCATAAAAACATTGCCAAAAATAAGACTTTTGTTTCATAACAAGACAGTAGCGTGTGGAAAACTCCCATCTGTCGAATTTTATTTGTTATATAAAATATATTACAATTATCCAATTGATGAAGATGATCTATGATGGATGATGTATAATTATATCACTCAGTTGTTAGCTGCATGTTTGACAGGCATGGTCAACAATACATATATTGGGCCAACTTTTTAATACGAATCTTGACCCAGTTTTCGAGAGAGAGAAAAAAGGTATATTTATATATTGGTCCAACACAAGTTTTACATTAACTAGCCCGATATAAACAGAATATTATGGCCTGGAATCGGTCCAATGTATGCTTGCCATTTCAGCCCAGTGTTGAAAAACTAGTTTTATTCATACATCGGCCCAATAGAAGATTTACATCAATTGGCCCGATATATACAGAATATTATGGACAAAAATCGGTCCAATGTATGGTTGCCGTTTCAGCCCAGTGTCGAAAAACAAGTTTTATTTATATATCGGCCCAACACATTTTACATCAATTGGCCCTATATAAAAAGAATATTATGGCCAGAAATCGGTCCAATGTATGGTTGCCGTTTCAGCCCAGTGTCGAAAAACAAGTTTTATTTATATATCGGCCCAACACATTTTACATCAATTGGCCTGATATAAAAAGAATATTATGGGCAGGAGTCGATCCAATACATGGTTGCCGTTTTCCCTTAGTCCCGTTATATGTTAGTACTGGCCCGTCATTTCAATGTTTGCTGGGCTGTTATCTAGGCCCAGCAGCCCTCCTACATACCATACACCTCTACATGTCACCACTTCAACGCTAACACCTACCGTCCATACTGAATACATCCTAGGGCTGTCTCATACAGGACTGGTGTATTGGTATTAGCGGGGGTATTTTTACGACATGTCGGCGGGTCTTCTGGTAGATTATTAAAGCCTGATTTAATGAAATTCGAATCCTTAACCTGTCACGTCCCGACTGATTTCCCACCTCCGATACCCCCCAGTCCCGAGCAATTTCGGATTTTTTTTTTGGGGGGCTCCAACCTTCAATTTTGGTGAGAAATATCGAGAATTCATAGAGAAATCACCCTCCTGAGGCTATAAATGGTGCTACAGGTGATGAGTCAGCCTTACATTTTCCCTCTTTCTCAGGGTACCTGGCTAAAGAAAACAAACTATGGAAGGGTTAACTAATTCAAGCCACTTTAAATTACGTATTTATTTGTTTATTTGGTACGACTTTATGTGTAGTACAAGACTATATTGGCTTTCACACATTTATATAGGCAATAAAAGCATTGTTCAGTCACCAAACAAATCCACATGTGGCACCTTCCTTTATGACATTACCACCTCATCACTTCTGTTTGTTCCTTGCTCTCGCTTCTTTATTTCTTTGTCCTCCACCTCAGGAATCACTTTTACCATGAATTTCGTCATTGGAGAGACCGTGGGGCAACATGTTTTTACTGGCCAGGTCACTGCTTACAGGTGAATTGCCAAGTGTGGGGGGGAGGGTGAGGGGGGTCAGGTGGGGCCAGGCAATATCCCCACTTGACAGCAGGTAGAAGAAGGTATCCCACATATGCCTACCAAAAATCACCCATGAAACTTGAAAATTGTGCAAATTATGACCCTTGCAATTGCGCAATGTACCCATACGTCGCTGGGTCTAACTGTGAAAAAATGTTGCGACGTACCCATACATCGACGAGACGCCTCGGGTTAAACTGTTCCCCAGCCCAGCGGGGATTTGAACCTGTGTCCGTTGGGACTGTAGGCCACCTCTCTACTGATTGAGCCACCGCCTCCCTATGTCGCTACTCTCCTGGTAGAAGTACTCTATGTGAAGATGTCCCTCTCTCACACGAAAAAGGCAGGCTCTAGGCTTACTCGGTCAGATGTGGTACATGGGCCATATTCATAAATGATCTAGGTCATAACTCAATGGCTGAGATTACGAAGTTAAGAAATGAGCACCGCAATTACGCACCCAATAGCATCTATACTTCAACCAGCTTTTAATATCTGAAGATTTTATCCAGCTGAGTACAGGAACAAGAAAGTGTTAATACTGTCATCGTAAACTCTCATGGTTCCGCTTGCAAGGAACGTCTTCTCGCGGTTGCAGTGATGTAACCATGTGACTCCACTTCCCGGTTAAATATAAATGTTCCGAAACTCCATATCCCACGATAGGAAGACGATGGACTGTATGCAAGGGGCAACTTCAGTCTACAGTCCACTGGGTTCACATTCTGATGAGACTTAGGATGCAACTGCTACTTATTCTACTACGGCTCTCACGGTTGAAACAACTATAGTAATTTAATTCAGCTAAACCCAAACAATCGGCTGAGAGTCGTTACGAGCCTGTGTTGCTACCGATCTCACGTCTACCCACATGCCGTCCAATGCTGCCCACTGACTGATAAGACAACCCTTATGTACTAAGCCGTAACATTAGATTAATACAAAAATATGATGCTTGTTAAAAAGAAGTCCTGTGTAACCGATTAACTTTGGCTCTATTTCCCGCTGAACTACTCGAAATAAAGTACAAAAATCTGGGCCGAGTTAAGGTGAAACTATATATATAACAATCAAAAGGAAACCTGACGGCGTAAGAGATCACTGTCCAAAAATGTCGAATGCATTAATTCCTTCATTCCAATGACGAATTTCGTATTTTGTTCTTACTACCTTCTGACTATTTTATTCAACTCTGTTAGGACATTGAACTGAAGGGGTTAGATACAGACCAGTTCTAAAAAATAATCTGGTAGCTGCAAGAACAAAATATAAACTACATTCACCGGATTAATGCTCAGGCTGCTATGACTCACTTACTTGGATTAAAATATCTTGCATTAGTTGGAAGGAACAAGCTATCCCGATCAAGCTGGAGGGGAAGAACTGTCCCGACCAGTAACAGCATTAATATCCTGTTCCTATAACTCACTCACTTGAATAAAATCCTCTGGCGTTTGATGGAAGAGAAAGACCATTAGTCTCCAGAGAGGCCAGAGAGGATCGAGCAGCCGACCATGACGGATGTACGTGCTGACGATAATGCCTGAAACTGGTTGAGGGGAGGATAACAGACAGCCACAGTTTCCTGTAGCCCAGAAGATCAAGGAGGTTGTGGTGGGTGCGGGGTACGGCTTCATCAAACGCCAGGATACTGGCGTTGATGTTTTCGTGCACCGTTCGGCGATCATTAAGCCAAATCCATGGCACCTCCAACGCTCCCTAGGTGATGAAGAGCGGGTGGAGTTAGGTATGTTTGGGACTCCAAAGGGTCCTGAGGAGAACGGGCATCCACGTATTGCCATCCCTCAAAGCTTTGCCGGCAACACGCATTCTATCCCTAGTCAGCAGCATCGGCCCTGGCGACTGCAGCTGCAGCCGCAGCCCTGACCACTTCCATCTCGGCCGCACAGAACACTGCATAAAAAGCTGCGGCTCGATGGTCCTCTCAACAGCGCGACTGGCGTCCACACGAGCACCGACCCGGAACCGGCTATGGACATAGAATTGGCATACGATACAACGATCGCCAAGGTCCACCCTCTGCCTTCCGCAGCTGCAGGAGAATGGGCTGCCTCCCCCGTTCCGTCCGTCCACCTGGACATGGAGGGCCCTTCCTCCCTTTCTCCATCTGCTGCTGTGAGCGTGGACCTCCCATCAGCCACTAGGCCTACTGTCTCGTCTCCTGAGGCCACAGTTTCTGTGTCTGCTAGCTCCCGAATTGCAGTTTCGCCCCTCACCACCAGGTCCCGTCCAGCCTGTCCTCGATGGAGAGTCCGCCACTCGGCTTATCATTCAAGCCCTTGAGCAGGCTTTTTCACACCCTGCTTTGGGCAGTCAACCTCCCCTTCAAGACTCCAGGGACCTAGAACTGTATGAGGACCTGGATCGAGACTCAGAGTGGGAAGATCAGTCTTCAGGGGCTTCGATCTCACCGTGATTTGTGGCAGGCTTTATTGCCGGCACACCCTTTGTCTTCCCTGCAGTTGTCTTTCTCTGCTTTGCTGTCTTTTTGTGTCCGCCCTTCCCCTTTCTTTTTTTTTTTTTTAAATGCTTTGTGCTATTGTTTATTGCAATAACTCTGATGGGTTCTTTGGTTGCCCATGTCCCCACCATTGTAGGGTGAATATCAACAAACAAACAAACAAACAAGCATGCCAGAGGGGGAGAGGAGAAATCAACTAGACAGAGGAGGAACATGATGGAATCCAACCAGCCGGAATCACCACCCACCATGCCAGTCAAGGTTGAAGGGCACGTGAAGTGGTACCATGTTCGGAGGGGCTACGGCTTCCTGATCCGCCGTGACATGGGGGCCGAAGTGTTCCTACACCGCTCCTCCATCGTGGCCCCCAATCCAGCCCACCCTGTGCCGTCTGTTGCTGCTGGCGAGGTTGTGGCGTTTGTGGTGAGGGAGGATGCTAGGGGCCCTGCAGCTGCCTCTGTTACTGGCCCTGCAGGTCAGGCAGTGCAGGGTTCTCTCCACGCCCTCCCCTGTCATCACCGTCGACGTCAGCCTCCACCTGCTGCTCCTTCCTCCTTCTCTGCCTCTACCATCATAGCCATGGGTGTGGAGGTTGCCAAGGCTTTCTCGGGGGGAGATTTGGCAGTTCTTGCCCAGCGCCTGCCTGCTATCTTCCAGGCCAATGGGCTCCCTGCCATCTCTTTTCCAGAGTCTTTTTCTTCCACACCCGTGGTGCAGAGGAGGCCTAGGAGAAGGGCTCCTCGATGCCATTCTGGGTTGTCTGCGACCCCCACCTCCTTGGTCCCGAGGGTGCTGCAGCTGGAGCCCTCTACTCCACCAACAAGGATCCAGCTTTCGGGATGTGCTGTCTCCCGCCAGTCTGCCTCTCAGCCCCCCTCTGAGGTACCCATGGAGGTGGGGGATGTTGTATCTTCTTCGCCATCTGGGGATCCTGCGGTGCCTTTGCTTCCTCCTCCACCACTACTACTGCCACCACCGCCGCTGCCGCCACCACCACCACTACCACCACCACCACCACCAGAGGACCAGGCACCGGCGAGCCCAAAGCCTCCCCACTCATCACGGCACATCTCTTGGGATGACTTTGCCTCCTGCCTGCAGCTGGGCCTCGAGATCTTCAAGGACCAGCTGAGCCACTACAAGGACCTGGCGCTGGAGGAGCCTGACAAGTGGGAATACACCAAGGTTGAATACCGGCGTGCCTTGCTCTCCTTCAACGAGCTGCGCTGGGGTCCCTCCAGGCCGTTACCGACCCCGAGGAGTGTCGTATCATCTACACCTTCGAGGTCGTGCAGTCTCACCTATCCTCTGGCTGTGTCTTCGACTCTGACTGACTCTGACTCTGGATCCCGTGCCTCTACAGTGTAGCCAGACTTTACCATCAGTCTCTATGCCACTTCCTCTTTCTGCCACTGCCCCCCCTCTAGCCTTCAGCCACCAAGTCTCTGCCACTGCCTGCCTGCCTTACTGTTTGTCCCCCATCTTCTTTATTATATTATGATCTGTGTGTGGGTGCATTTGTATATGTATGTGTGTATATGTATATGTATATATATGTCCGTATATGTATATGTATATACTGTATGTGTATATGTATATGTACGTGTATGTAAATATGTGGTTACTGTATATAACTGTTTGGCTTAATGACCACATTATGGCCGACAGCCATTAATCAAAAGAAAGAAAAAGAAAAAAAGGAAAGCGTGCCAGATCACAGAATAAGTCGCAGCTAGAAAGGCAACACGACCCCAGAAGCCGTACTCATCCAATTTGCTGGTAAGAATGTTAGACAAATTTCGTTCTGTTTAGTGATGCAATTTGATGAGGCTGAGGATGGGATGGAGAGGGGTGTGTGAGCTGGGGGGAAAGGCGGTGAAATGGTGGGGGACAGGGTGACGTGGAGGCTATTTGTCTGTGTACACCCCTTACGGGATTAAGGAGTCTGGCAATAGTAACTAAACCTTAATGTAACTTTACAGAATATTTACCTGGCTTTACTAATGCTGAGCCTTGCTGAGCCTTGCTGAGCCTTGGATAGACCCTTGATAATTAATTTTTGTTGCTTATATATTAATATCTATTTTCGCTTGCAGCTAGAGAAAGTGGGTGAATCTACGGTGGGCAAAAAATACGGAGAAATCTACGATGCACAAAATCTACGGTGGGAATCTACAGGTAGTCGACGGGGTGTATATCAATCTACGGGTCGAATCTACATAAATCTACTGGTGAAAAATCTATGGGTCGAGTCGAAGGGGTGCTAATCTACCGGTGAAATCTACGATGAATGAATCTACCGGACTTATCTACGGTGAAATCTACGGTGGTGATGGGACACTGTTGTGATTTATATATGAACTTACTTTAGCGGAAATAAGTGAGAAACTTAAGATGAAATTCTTTATTGCTCCCTTCAGTAAAGCATTAAAATAAATTCTTTACTTAAATCTTTAACTGTATCCTGTATTAAGTATGTAAATAAATAAAAACTTTGACTTAGTAAAGAGAGATGGATGTAATGTCTCGTACTCCTTCGTTACTAGTAAAAAAAAAAAGTAAAGCGAAGTTTTAATGTCAAGTTCTTAGTTATATCTATGGATTTAAGCTTTCTCTCTCTCTCTCTCTCACATCACTTAACAATGCACTTAACAGTTATTTCATTAAGGAGAGGATGGACAGGGAAAGAAGTATGTGTAATTGAGGTGCAGGCCAAGGATGGGATGGAGTGGAGAGGTATATGAGAGAGGGGGGAATGAGCTGGGAGCAGGGCAGTGAAATGGCAGGGGACAGAGTGACATGGAGGTGATTTGTTTGTGGCCACCCCTTACGGGATTAAGGCGTCTCGCAATAGATAATTAAATCGTGTAGGTAGGTATGAACTGAGGTAGGTAAGTAGCTATATGAGGTGTTAGTAGGTAGGTAGGTAGATCATGGTTCCTTGATACAATGAGCACTGGCTGTAAGTAGGTACGGTGTAGGTAGGTACTGTAGATGAAGGTATGTTCGTAGGTATGTTTGTGGGTATGGTATAGTTTAGGTAAGTATGACAAAGGTATAGTGAAGGTAGTGGGAGAAAGTGTAAGTACGTATGCTGTAGGTAGGTAAAGGTATGTAAGTATGTGTCACGCTTGTGTACTAGGCATGAGTAGTAGATGTAGGTAATCGTGTAGGTATGTATGTGGGTATGTACTCGTAAGTATGTATGTGGGTATGTACTCGTAAGTATGTATGTAGGTATGTAAGTAGCTATGTAGGTAGGCATACAGATATGTGGTAAGATGTAAGTACACGTAAGCATGGTGTAGGTATAGTATGCAAATAAGCATGACGGTATATATATGTACAGGGTATGTGTAAGCTGTATACGTGGATGATACTTTTTCACTTACAGAAACTGACCTCTCTCTCTCTCTCTCTCTCTCAAATTTCCCACAGAGGCCTAGTATGGTTTCAATCAATTCGTGTGTGTGTGTGTGCATTTTTTTTTTATAAGCGACCATTTTATTTTAGAGAAAGAACGAAAAATTATAAGACTTATAAGGATGTGCGTGTGTGTGTGTGTGTGTGTGTATACCTATCAATCCAACTACCTTACTATCTATTTATCTATCATCTATACATACATACATACATTGTGTGTGTGTGTGTGTGTGTGTGTGTGTGTGATTGTTTGTATTCGACCATTATGCCACACAGACTAACAATCCTGATAAGATTACAGCCACATGTTGTGAAGCACATTTCTGTTGTAACTGTTTCGGAAGCGACCCATATAGTACTCGTATGTAACACTCATCGGTCCCTCTGTAAAATGCAACATCACTCGTGCGCTGAGCCAATGTAGCCTAAATGAGTTAGTCAGAATAATAGCTACATTGGAAGAAAGAAATCAAGAGAAATAAATTGTTGAGCGAATACAATTTCGTCTCGGACACATGAAAACCATAATGATAGCTAACCTGAACACGGACAATCTGATACGCTTGAAAATATAAAATATACATAAGACGCAAAGTGTGTTTAACAGATATGTTCAGTCCCTTCCAGTAAATACAGATGAAGAACTAGAATGAGCTGAACGATATATGCTTAAGGCAAAAGTCCATGCAGTTCCACTTCATGGTAGCGAAATCAAGCGAAGAGCATGAATGGAATGGAGGGTTGTCGGTATACTAAGCCACTTAACTGAAACACCAACAAAAATCTTTTTGTCACTAGAGACGCTCATACAATAAATGTGATCTTTCCTGCTCTAAGTTATGGATCGGAAACGTGAAGTTTAAAAAAATTCCTTAAACATAAATTTATGAGTGCTCAGAGAGGAATGAAAAGGATTATGTTGGATGTCATGATATAGAAAGATACAAAGAGAGCTTTCAGAACTTGGGAACAGACGAAAGCAAAGGACATAATCACTACAGTAAGTATATATATAATAACATAAATAAATAAATAAATGTGGCTTGGTCGCATTCCTCTTAACACTGATGACAGATGGATAGCCAAGGTAAATGAGTGACAATCCAGAGGTGGAGTGAGAGGAAGAGGCAAAAGGAGAACAAGATGAATATGAGATTCAGAGATCTGATGGGACTGGAGGTAACAGGTTAACAGCTATTAGGTTTGAGGGGTGGAAGATGGGAAATGACCAATTTCTGCAGTGGGCTGACTCCGACCGATGATGATGATGATGATGATGATGATGATGATGATGATGATGATGATGAGGAGGAGGAGGAGGAGGAGGAGGGGGAGAAGCTTAGGTCCTGCAGTGGGCTGACTCGGATCGATGATGATGATTGATAATTCGGTCCGAACCATGTATTCTTCCTTCCTTTGACCGCACGTGTGTGGCCACTTTAGTCATTAAAATACATGACCGATTCTATGCATGAGGGTGAGCTTTTCCTCATCGTTTATTCCCAGCTCAGTACATATCCTCATGGTGGCACTATGGCACGGGATTAATAATTTAAAGTTTGTATCTTCTTATGGACATCTCAAACAAATTTATGGTATTCTAAACAGGCAACTGTTTTATGACATTTACCTCTGTTTAACTGCAGTTCATCATTATTAGTTTGCACTAAGTACATCACTATTACCTTTCACTAAATACATCACTATTACCATGCACTAAGTACATCACTACTACTTTTCACTAAGTACATCACTATTATCTTGCATTAAGTACATCACTGTTACCTTGCACTAAGTACATCACTTTTACCTTGAACTAAGTTTATCACTGTTACCATGCACTAAGTACATCATCGTCATCTCACACTACTCGTAAGCTCATCATTATCATCTTACGTTCATCACTTTCACCTTGCACTAAGTTCATCATTATCATCTTACACTAAGTTCATCTCTATCATCTTATGTAAGTTCATCATTACCTTCTTGAACTAAGCTCATCACCATCACCTTGCACACGGCAGTATTGACGCTGAAGGGGTCTACACGTGGTGGCGCTGTGCACCATGGATGGAGCAGCTGTAGCTTCCACCCGGGAACCAATCCTCCAAATTTCCTCGAACCAAGCCGAGGGAAAGAGCATGGTTCGACCCTGTGTAACACTTTCTACCAAAGAGTGTGACGCTGTCTACCACAGCCTACACGGTTTATGTACTGTAGGCTACTATGCCTTTAGGACGGTCCCTCAAAGTAGTTACTTACTTGTGGACAACAGGTCTGTTTGGCAACACAAACCGGGGCTACGCAACAACATCAACAATAACAACAACAGCAACAACAGTAGTTTCCAAGGCAGCAACTCTGATAAGCAGTAGGTTATACAGTATTTAGCGTTGATCACACCGGCGAGACAATCTAACACCGGAAACGATAGCTACTGGAAAACGTCTGACAGTTACACCCCATGCTCGTAAATCTGCAATCATAAGGATGCATAATGTCGCTTGCATGTGACGTTTCCCAGCCAGTAATGTTTTCATATCAATATTCATACGATAAAAGAGTAATATTCCCAAGGACGCGTCGCTCTTGGGACATTAAGGGCTATATTGCTCATTAAGGATATCATCACCTCCCTCCTGTGTGATCCTTTTTGAAGCTAGGATACATGAAGGTTAACAGCTTTGGTTACTAACGGGACAGAGTAAGCCATGTGCATGTTCGTGGATATCTTATATCGGGCTGTATATGTACAAGCAGTTTTAATGGTAACACAGCACAATTCAATCAAATACTCACAGTGTACGTGTCCAGCAGAAGGGGTGTTACCGACCATAAAGAAAGATTTTTTTTTTTGTCAGTTTGAAGAATAACGAAGGATTATATAATAATTTTTTAATTCATCTTCAGCTTAAATCAAAGTTGTATTTTAAAAAATTCTTAAACCAACCCCTGTTATTCTGTCTCAGTCTCCATGCCGTGCCTTCACATATAGCCTAGTCGCCGCTTAACAGTCTTAACATGTCTTCCCACCAACAACCTCGTCTCGAATATACTGAGTCCAGCCATCTCTAAATGAATGAGCTATTAATGCTGTTCCTCTGTATGTTTGTTTTTTCTTTATAAGGAGTATTTTTATTGCAGAATTTGAGCCTTCATAAATAAAGAAATTAAAATATAGAAACAAAGAGTAAGAACAAATAGCAACAGCATTAACAATAAC
>JAGKTI010012780.1:10396-24049 GCA_018397915.1 Birgus latro
TGTTCCATCCCTAAAAGATGACATTCTTCCATTTGTTCCATCCATAAAAGATAATGGTCTTCCATTTGTTCCATCCCTAAAAGATGACATTCTTCCATTTGTTCCATCCATAAAAGATAATGGTCTTCCATTTGTTCCATCCCTAAAAGATGACATTCTTCCATTTGTTCCATCCATAAAAGATAATGGTCTTCCATTTGTTCCATCCCTAAAAGATGACATTCTTCCATTTGATCCATCCCTAAAAGATAATAGTTTTCCATTTGTTCCATTCCTAAAAGATGACATTCTTCCATTTGTTCCATCCCTAAAAGATAATAGTTTTCCATTTGTTCCATTCCTAAAAGATGACATTCTTCCATTTGTTCCATCCCAAAACAAGAGCTGGAAGTTTTTCAGCCATGTAATGCCACCAGGGGGAATAGGCTGGTCATCTCTCTGTAGACATACTTGACAATTGTAGCTTAGCCCTCGGTCACTACACGTCAGACAGGCAAAATGGACTGACATACTCTTTTACCCTGGTACCCCCTATGAGGCGTAGGGGTCAGAGGCCAGGCTACTGCGAAGTAAAAAAATGAATAAATAAGATAATAGCTACCTTCCCAGTTCCGTCTGACAGAAATTACAACAGGCAAAACACTACACTGCAAACCCTGTCTCTGCTAGTGCGTATATCAGAGGGTTCAGTATTACCGCCATGCATCATCAGACTTTGGGAAGATGCTTGTGTCTCCGTGTATCCACCGGAACATAAACCACACACATTGTGGTAAAAAAAAAAATGACTGAGACAATTAACGAATAAATTTCGAGACACAACAAGTCATATACTTTGTACCCTAAGAGTAAAGCCACTCAGCCTAATTTAATATATACGGTACATTTTTTTTTAATGTCTTTCTGACTGGCTGCTTGTTTGTTTGTTTGTTAGCTGTAGAAATTTACGGAGAAACTATCTAGAAGGTTCCAGAAGGGTCTGACTGGGATATCTTTTGAAAAGGTAGTTAGTTAATGGTGGGGTTCAAAGCTGCTAAAGTTGAGCCTCTGATGGCCAAAAGTAGAAGTAATCAGGTCAACATAATGGTGCTTAGTATCAAATTACCCAAGAGTTTTTTATTTCCTCGTTCAGTTATATAAACATTTCAACTCAAAAATCGGGTCAACATGATGGTGCTTGGTGGGTGGATGGGCATGGCAGCGGGCAGATGGGGTAAGTGGCTGTGTGGATGGGTGGAAAAGTTGTTTGGGTAGGTGGATTGGTGGTTGGGTAGAGGAGAAATAAGTTCATTGTGTGAATAGAGCCATGGTATCAGGTCCATGGGGAATATCTCTCTGGGGAAGGTTGCCCAAGTGGGAACAGGTCCAGTGGGTAAAATGGGACCCCAGGGGCCATCTCCCGTCACATGGTGGCCCCCAGGGTCCCAGGCAGTACATGCACGGTATTAGCTTTTTACCCAGACAGTGCCGGGTAACTTACTGTACATGTCATTAAGTGTCATCTTTTAATTCTCTTGTGAACATTTTATTCAGCTTAGGAAAGACTTTTCAAACGACAGAGGTTTGATGCTTCCCTCATTCACCCCATCACTATCACTGGGCTCTCCCAAGGTAAATAAAGGCATCGAGTAGAAGCAAAATTAACTGCAAAACCGACGCCCTCAGGTTACAGTGGATAACCAAAAATTCCAGTACACTGTAAACCATAAGATGATGTTAGTAATAAAGCTATGGTATGAGATCCTTCCTAATATTATGCTCAGTTTTCTCTAACTTGGCCTAAAATCGCCATTTCTTCATACTCAGTGCTGAGCTTTAGCAAAAAATTAATACTAGGAAATTATACTAGTCACGAAAAAATGTGAGAAGAATCTAGAGCCATAGTATCGCACTGTCCTATTCTGCCAATGAAATTTATGAAATAGGCTTCAAAAATACGAAAATTTGGACCAAGTTAAAGCAGTATTAAAAAAAAAAAGTGGTAGTGCTTTAAGACACTCCGCGCAGATTTCGTCGGTAAGAGTTAAATTAGAGGGAAAGTTGTGCTTTAAAGTTCAGTGAATGTCATTTAAGGAAGATGACTGATCAATCTGTTCTTAAATACCTGGACTGTGTAGCCTAAAGTAGGTTACTATGCTTTTGATAGTGCAATAAAATTTGGTTGAAGGCCGTAATTGTAATACCCTTCACTAATGTTGTATTTCACCCATTTCATTATTCACCCAGTAGTTGTTGTTTAGAGAAGCAGACCCATCAACCGCAGGCAGGCAAAGCAACTGCCTCTGCATTGCCATACAATGCAGTGAAGTGATGCTTCCCTGCGGCAGACAGCGCCTCATCATAGCGATGCGCAGGGAAGAGTGTGAAGGTTTAGTTCCCAGACTGAGGCCGCATTTGCCTCTCTCCACCCAGTTGACGGGGACATCATAGTAGGCTGCACATCACCCAATTATTTGCTTTTAAGGATACTTCCCTGTGTTGTAATGATTGCCTGGGTTACAGGAACAGATAGGCTCGTTACTCAGTGTGGAGCCAACTGAAGCGAAATGAATAGTAGGATGAAAGAAATGGGAAGAGAGGAAGGCAGACACAGGAAAAGAACGATATAGACGAAGGAAGAAACAAGCAGCAGTACATCAAAGGAGTGGATGATGGTCACTACCACTTACACTCAATAGTGCAACTAGGAGACGGGATACAATAGCGACTTGCAAATCGTATTGTACGGGAGGATGGGGACTCTGCCATATTCTCAGCTATATTGCCCTCTTCACCATGAATCTTAACCCTCTTCTTCCTTTTAACAGAATGCCTGGAGCCGCCTTCTGCTGGGAACAACATGACGCGCGTGTGGGACAATGCCACCCATCCATTCAGCCGTGCCGTATACAAGTGAGTCTCCGCCGCTCGAAGGGCGACTTTTTGTATCGAATGATTAGGGGTTGAGAGGCTGTCTTAGCACATTTTCCTCAGCGATTTGTCTTGCTTCCTACGCATTAATATTTTAACATGTGTCGGATTCACGGAAGTATGTAGGATCGGTTTCCAAGAGATGACTGGAAATTTGTCGATCACTTCATGCCACATAAGGAATCAATTTGCACATCTTCACAGATTGGGCTGCAAAGGAAGTTGAAAATATCGACACTGATAATTTTCACAGGATCGGAAATAATCGCGTTCCAGATCGGCAAATACCGCGTGAAAATAGCTCTGACATAATATCATATAATTGTTGACCAGTGTTATACTTCGATTTAGCTGTAAGGAAATACTAAGCTGGTTCAAACACTGTGATAAAATGGACGGTCTTCAATATTATACTTCTCTTCTTCAGCATCTAAACATTATGCCAAATCTATTTTCGCACGATATTTTGCCATCTGAAACTATCGTAATTGTAAATATATGTATCGTAGTCGTCGCCGAGCTATTGTAACAGTGTGTTGATTTTTAGGGATTTTTCGTTGTATTTGTCGTGAATGGCAGGAGAAAGATAAAGACGAGTCTGGGGTTTGATTGCAGTTTATTTTCTTCAAAGGGAGTATCTCAAGAGTAGTACTGAGGAGAGTAATAGTTTCTCACAAGAGCAGTTCTGAGGTGAGACCGATTTAACCCCAAGCTCTCCTTGCCTCTCCTCGCCGTGCCTCTATTTTCTCCTAAACCCCATCTGACCTGTCTCTCCCATTTCTCCTGTATATGAGTGGCTGTGTCACGTGTAAGGGCACGGGTGTGTGGAATCTTCCCGAGCCTGGGGACTTTCCATCCAGCATCACACTTAGCTGCTTTTGAAATTCCTAACTGAGAATGTGCGAACGTTATTTCCTCTAACCCTCATGACTTTCATCTAACCTAAGGTACGAAAATATATTACTTATATACGTTACTAGTTATCATGTATTGTGTTATGATATTTTAGTCCTGACAAAACGCGATGATTGATAATAGTACTACAGATTATCAGGGTCGATTTTTTGAACTTCCTTGTAGCACCATACTTGCAGGTGGTTAATTTTACCTGACACAAACTACATTAACACAGCCTTCGTACCCCACACCTCATTTGGAATAGAAGGGATTACCTGCTATGTAATATTAACATGGTTTGTCTAAATATGACAGATAATGATATATCAAATGAAGAAATAAACAGGTGAAGAGGTGTTAGAAAACCTCATAAGCTGGTGAAGATACACCTTGAATTAGACTGACGGTACAATTAACCCTTTCACTGCCATGATGTACTGTATATGCTCCTTTTACTTTAACTTGGCGTAAAATTGCCTTCTCTCCATCGCGAATGCTGAGTTGCGGCCAGAGATGAACACTACACTATGATACTGGTCATGAATAAGTGCTGTGGAAATTATGTATAACTATAATGGTGGCATATTTTTCTGCTACTGAGCTACGTGAAACAAGCGTCAAAAGGACGAAAATCGGGACCAAGTTAAGGTGAAAGTAGCACTGTAAACCCTCCTTATAACGAACCTCCATTTACCGAGTTTTGGCATTCCCAAGCTCTTTTAACTAACTAAAAAAAAAAAAAAATCTCATGCTGAAGAAGATTTGGGGTATATAAGATAGATGCAGTCGATCAACGAACCAGTGCAGCAGTTTAGCTTTGCCCGGCACTGTATAAACACTCCCACTGCCGATCCGCCACTCACACAGTTATTTGTAGTCTCAGCCTGCACTGTATTTCACAATATATTTTAGACTGTTACTAATTTACAGTGTTTATGTGAAGCGAGGATTTCTGGGGCTTGAATTGTGCGTGAATGGGAGTGTGGGTCATTCACTTGGCCAGACTTTGGTTAGTATCTCATTCAATCAGTTTCTTCTGGCTTGCTCAACCTTACTTCACCCCTCCTTGGGATGAGAAAAGTAAGTCTGGATGAAGATGCTGATGATGATGATGATGGTGATACAGTATATCTATGTATGCATAAACTAGTGATTAGTAAAGAACTGTTATATTTAATGAACCAGGACAGGTACAAAACGAAGCCTAGGTTCATGAATTAAGACGACTGCCGAACACAAAACATAAATTATATTTACTGAACAACATACTCTTTACACTTTAATTTTGCCGAAGTGCGGATCAGTCGCAGAAAAAAATGGTAAAGTTCTTTGGCCACAATTTGAGCTGATTTGTCAGTTTCTCTCAACAGTAGTAGTAGTAGGAACTCCAGGCTTATCTGAACGTGAACCCAGTTGACTGCAGGCTGAAGTTATCCTTTTCAAGCAGTCCACCATCCTTCTTTTGAGGGAGTGGGAGGGATTGACGGACGTTAGTATGACCAGGCAGTGGAGCCATGCAGTCATATCGGTGCCACCACGTGAAGGCGTTTTTGTCTAACACTACGCTCAGCGGTACCAGTAGTGTACAGTACAAAAAAGTTTAGATAGTGTTATTTTGGAACACGTTCTTAACTTAAAACTACAACCACCTGTATGAGTTTTGCCAAATTTTATGATACTGTTCTCCCACTCTCCGCCCACAGGTGTTACCCCGGACACTTCTCTGGGGGTGTATTAGGGAAAGATGAACATTCCTACACCTGTTATGGCCAGCTGACTGGATGGGACCCCGACCTGCCTCCACGGGACTGCGTGGCTGTTGATGGTAATAGCGAATTGTCTTGTACAATGTGCAACACAAGGTCACCTAATTGTTTAATTCTTCTACTTCCCAGTTTCCTTTGCTAACGAATATATCTAGGCTTTTGACGGTGGTAATGTATGCTTTTGTATACTCAAGACAAAAGTTTGCCTAACATTTCATTCCTGGAGGGAAGTAGGTTGTGTCACCAGCCGATCAGGGCCATACTCCCAAAGAGGATGGGAATGGTGGTGATAGGGAGAGCTGGAGCTCCTGATTCACAAGCCATCCCCCTTCGCTGACCTTTTCCACTGTGACACTAACACTTTTCTCTATGTCATGCATGCACTACTTATCATGCTCTTTACGTACCACACATTGTACCCCACTATGTCAGCGGGATTGACACCAGCAGGAGCATGCAGCCAGAGTACATTTCCCCTGCTTCCTAGTGGTGGACCTGAGAGGAGTCGTGGTGCGGGCTCCCTCAGCATAGTTCTTGGGACAGGGATGGGATGGGGCTCGAATCTGTACTAGAGGATACACTACATTGTGGTTCCCAGGCTGCCACTTCCGTTGACAAGAAAGGGGCCTGAAGCTGCGCGTAGCACCCCAGGATGCTGCCCTATCAGTGGGTGTATAATGACGGCCAGTTACAGTGCCAAGGCAGGCTTGGAGGATGTCCCTGAAGTTGTCCTGGCAGAGTGCCCCGAGACCATGCCACAGCCACTAGCCACGGCTGGTGATATATGGGTCCCAGGTCCCATGCCTGAACTTGGGATTGTGTGTGTGGGCAGGGCCTGTGGTCTGTCTCCCCCTTTATTTGCTTAGTTATGGGAAAAAATGAGAGATAGAAAAGGCGAGTCTGTAGAAATCAAATCACCCAGAGGGTTGAGAGTGGCATCGTGGAGGTTGGTGGTATGATGGGTGGAGCGGGGGAGTAGTGATGATGATGAGTAGAAGGTGGGTCGATGTTGTTTCCATACCGGAAGTCAGGTATAGAGGAAAGTCAACGACAGTGATGGCCGGGAGGAACTGTAGATATAAGCTTCCATATCAGAGAAGTGAAGATGGATATAGCGATGTGGGTGCTATGGTTAAGAAGCGGGTAGAATGTCAAGAATGTAATGAGAGCGAATGAAAGGATTACCGAGGTGAAAATAAATGTTTGGTAATCTCATGATTTCAGTTATACTGGTGTATGTTCCACAGGCTGGCTTGGATGATGTAGAAAAAGATAGATTCTGGGTTGACTTGGTAAATGTGGTTGGTGGTATGGAGGGTAACGAGATGGTAGTTTTGGGAGGGGACTTAAACTGTCAAGGGAAGCAGCTCAAGGATATGAAGTGGTACATGGGAGACATACATATAGTATGAGGAATGTGGAAGGGGAAAAAAACTCTAATTTGGGGAGGCAGTAAACATGATTGTGTCAAACACACATTTTAGGAGTAGGTTGATTACCTATGAGTCTGGGGAAAGTTCTAGCCAAGTTGACTATTTCTTGATCAGGAAGATTGACAGGAGGTTGGTTACGGATATTAACGTCATAGGGAGTGAAGAGTGTGTGCAGCAGCATTACACAAATTTCCGCAATATTACATGGTGCTTAAGGAACGAGTGATGAAGAAGAGGATCTATGCACCCAGGAGGAACATTTAGAAGTTGAAAAATTAAGCAGTAAGCCTGGGATTACTTCTACTGGGAGATAAGCAGAGTTGTGGAAGAACAGGGAGCAAATGACAGAAATGTTCAGTAACACTACGGAGCTTTCAAGAACAATCTCTTCAGAGTTACTGAATCAGTGTGTGGATGGACAGGTGCCGTTCCAAGACTGAAGGTAGCATGGAGGTGGGATGAGAGTATATAAGCCACAGTTAAGGAGAAAAGAAGACTTTTCCGGGAATGGATAAGTGGTGGTAACAGGGTAACAGGCAGGAATACTTGCTGCCAAGCGTAGGGCTAAAGAGGGGGTATACAGGGGAAAATCTAAGTCTCAGATACTTTTTCTAGACAATCTAAATGACGTTGAAAGAGGAAAAACAGAGATATCATAGGTGAGCAGTGTGTGAAGAATGATGAAGGAAAGGTGGTGGTCGCCAGTGAGGATACTAAAGTCGCCTGGAAAGAACACTATAACCGGTTGTTGCAAGAGGAGTTTGACTGGAAGAGGGA
The DNA here is from genome assembly GCA_018397915.1 of Birgus latro. Classification (NCBI taxonomy): domain Eukaryota; kingdom Metazoa; phylum Arthropoda; class Malacostraca; order Decapoda; family Coenobitidae; genus Birgus; species Birgus latro. The sequence continues at coordinate 18,180 of JAGKTI010012780.1, forward strand.
AGGTTCTGAAACAGCGGATCCAGTGTTTGGCCCTTGGCGTCTGATTGACGCTACTACTGTGACGAGGCAATGGACAAGTTGCAGGGTGGGGAAGGCGGCAGGTGTGTCCGGGTTGACTGCTGAATTACTGAAGGTCTCAGAGGATATGTGAATGATTTTATTTACTGATTTGATAAATAAGATTATATGAATGTGTTGTCCCAGATGAGAGGCTGACGAGTGATTGTCAATGCGTGCAAGGGGAATGGTAATGCTCTGAAAAAGTAAATTATAGAGGTATAAAACTTCTGGGCCAGATAATGAAGATACTGGAGAGAATCCCAGATGGTATTATCAGTGCAAGAGTGAATATTGGTGAAATGCGGTTTGGGTTTATGCCAGGATAAAGGGACCACTGATACCATATTCGTTGTACGACACCTCAGGAAAAATATATAGGAACGAAAAGAGAGCTGTACTTTGTTTTTCATGATTTGGAGAGAGACAGAGCCCCTAAGAAGATGGTGAAGTGCGCAATGAGGAAGCTTGGGCTGTGGTTGAGAGTGGTTATGGCTATGTATGTGGGTGTCTGCTTCCAGGTGAGATTGAACGGAGATTTGAGTGATGAGCTTTCCGTGATTGTTGGTGTGCGCCTGGGGTCAATTTAATCAGACCAACACACTAGGATCTAAGCTAAATAAAAAAATGATAATATTGTAACCAGATCAGTAATGAACAATCTAATCCATCTTAGCCAGATCAGTAATAACTAACCCAAACTAACGACACAGTCAAATCACTAAGAACTAATCTAAACTAACAGCCTAACCAGATCGCAAAGGCTAACCTAACCAAATCAGATCACCAATAACTAACCAGTCCTAACCCAACTAGATCAGTAACAAATCTACCTTAACCTAGCCAGAGCAATAATAAATCTAACCTAACCTAACCTAGCCAGATCAGTGATAACTAATTGACACGTAACATAGCCAATTTGAAAAGTCTCTCGGATCAAACCATTTGGTGGGAGAATGGAAACGATAGTATGATTGTGGAGGGGTTGACAGCGTATTATCTCTCTCTCTTTGTATCTATCTGTCTGTCTGTCTTCTGGTCTTTGTATCTACCTACCTGCCTAGCTATCTGTCTCTCCGTCTATGTTCCTACCTACTTATCTATCAGTCTATTTATCTATCTGGCTGTCTGTCTGTCTACATTCTCGAGACTCATGCAGCATTCCTAAGCATCTGTCAGCAGCCGTGGTGGAGTGATGATGAAAGGAACACACTGGTGGAGGGCTCTCTCTCTCTCTCTCTCTCTCTCTCTCTCTCTCTCTCTCATCCACCATCCCCGTACAGTGTGTGAGCAACCCGACTGGAGTGACGATGGACTAGTACAGAAAGGCCCAAATTGGCTTCACCTCAACTCCACCATGAACTTCACCTGCCCAGAGAGGATGGCCACCAAAGGCAACCTCACCATACAGAACTCCACCTGCGTCCAGTTGCCTGATAAGTTTGCCCTTCGCTTGAACACCACGTATGGCTTTCATCCCCTGCCTGAGCCTTGTGACTGTGAGTATGGCTGATGATATAAAGGAAGTGGTTTGATGTGCTTAGTTACACCTCTACACCAATTTTTAGCACGCTCCAATCTTTATCATACCACTTTCTACAACACTCGCCTATATACACCAACCTTCCACCTACACTAACCTCTCACCTATACCACACACCCTGCACGACCCACCCATGTGCACCACACTTTCATCATTACCCCACACCCACCGTGGCATCTGTACCACACACCCACCCACTCACCTACACCACCCACCCATGTACACAATCCTCCCACCTACACCACCCTCACATCTACACCACACACCCACCCTCTCATCTACACTATGCATCCACCCTCCCACCTACACTACACACCCACCCTTTCACCTACACGATACACCCATCAACACCACCGTCTCACCAACATTACACTCCGACCCACACCATCCACTCCAGTAACACCCAGAACCCTCCTTCCCCTTTCAAGAGTCCCATCATATGCGGAGGTCATCCATTTCTACAAAATCAACTTACGTAGCCAACAAATGTGTGTGTGTGTGTGTGTGTGTGTGTGTGTGTGTGTGTGTGTGTATTATAAAACATGGAACAAACTAGTCTGTGAAGGAAGAATACAGACTCTGATGTCCGGGGAGGAATGAGAAACACAGACTGCAGGATACAATGCTGACAGAGGATTCGCGACAAAGTGTTAGTACCTGACAGTGCTAGCATTGGACAGGTACCGGAATATTTAGATATCTTATTGATCCGGGACGATGGCTCAACACTGCTGGCATCGAGGCTACATTGAGAGAAAATTTTAGTAAGCTGATGCCAAAAAACTCATTACTGATCACACTTATATTAATTTTCACGCACTGCTTCCTGAGGTTGATAGGTTTGATCTTTCCCTCTTCCATATGCCCTCTCTTTAGCTTCTTTTGTCCGAAGCTGCCCTTTTCTTAGCATATTGTTGTTACATACACATTATTTTGCTCAGGTTAGGAGGGACTTTGCCCTTTTTTCGTGTAGTTCTGTTGCCTGCCATGGTGCCCCTATGGGTGGAGACGCAAATGCGGCATCCACCCAGGGACCAAACATCTACGCTTTTCCCAGCTCCTCTCTCTAGTGGGACTCTGTTAACCACAACAGAACTTCGGTTCACTGCATGAGATGGCCCTGCATGGGCGGTTGCTTGCCTGCGGTTGATGGGTCTGCCCGGCCAGACAGACAGGTGTTGATCAGCAACAACCTACAGCTTATTTTGTTCAGTGTATAACCTTCGGAAATTGAGGGGTTACTCCTAACCATCATTGCCCCCACGACTACGAGAAGCCCTGACCAAAGACAAATGACTTCGTGTGGCGGTAGCAGGAATCAAACAATATTTACGTCATTTGACTGAGAGTTAATCATAAGTAATGAGTTTGTTTAACCAAGTGGCGAGGATGGAGAATGAGTGACTAGAAGAATGTAAGTGATTGAGGAGGAGGAGGCGAGAGGGATTGGGAGACCAAGGATGAGATGGGGGGATACAGGGGAGAGAGAAAAAAAGAGTGGTGTGGGAGGGAAGGCAGCCAGAAGGCGACATAGAGGTGATTGTTTTGTGGCCACTCATTGCAAGATTAAGTCGTATAGCTGTCGATAAATAGATAAAAATAGACGGACAAACCTTGAAGAGTGCGCTATCAAGAAAGCCTCAGGAGAATCAAGAAGCACCGGTACCGCTTCCAGTATGAGCTAAGGAGATGCTGCATATTGGTCACTGTGAGTTTGGGCGGCAAGAAAGGGGAGAGATCAGCAGTGTCAGTTTTCGCGGTTATCATATTCAGTCACGTTTAATATAAACACACCATGTGAAAACAACTTTGACATAATATCACGTATTTACTGACCAATATCAAGCTTCGATTTAGGTGCAAAAAGGAAAATAATAAGGAATTTCTCAAACAATGAAATGATGGACGGCCTTCTCAGTTCACAACAAAATCAGAACAGCATTGTTCGGNTCTATCTATCTATCTATCTATCTATCTATCTATCTATCTATCTATCTATCTATCTATCTATCTATATATATAGCACATATATACATGTATGTATGTATGTACGTATGAATTTATGTGTGTGTGTGTGTGTGTGTGTGTGTCACAAAAATTGACAGTGTCTATATTTTCTATTTTTATCTGGCCCAGAACTCTTAAGTGACCAGTTGTCACTGAGATTACATAATAGTGTCTGGCTGTTGATCCTCTCATCTCACGTGCATATCCCTGTATTACCTCCATATCGCCATCTTCCTTCAGAGTATGGGCAGTGAAGCTCCTTTTTCTTTGTACGATGGAATGTGTATAAATCTCTTGAGTACATGAAAATTATATAAAAAAAATGCTTATCCACATAAACATCCAACTGACGACACATTCCACCATAAGATGCCAGTCACACCTCAGTCGCAGGTTACGTGGGTCGCTGCGTCGCCTCCTCCTTAGGACTCATCTTTCGTTAAGCTATACTGTTAATGGTAGGCTACTTAGCATATTTTGCAGATCCATTCATTCTAAACGAGAGATTGAAATCCTAAAATTCATGCACAATGGTATTTTTTCCATATTCGATTTGACGTTTCACATGGCAACTATAAGTGCTCATTTAGTACTAGCAGAGAGAGAGAGAGAGAGAGAGAGAGAGAGAGAGAGAGAGAGAGAGAGAGAGTATTAATGTTACATCGATTCACCAATCTGCTTCAGACACAACACTATCTTCCTAACTCTAAAACATTCATCTTTTCCGCGTCTTAGCGTCTCCATTCTGCGCAACACAATTTCCTCAAGAGTCTCATTTGCACTGCTCGTACACTTGAAATTTCACATTATGCCACATCAAATATTGAACCCAGTCTCTAAATGTACCTTAAACTAACACAACAAAATACAACATGATGAAAAAATACTGAACTTAACCTTTCACTGAGCCTAATCTAGCATAGCACTTACCTTATCTAACCTAGCCTAACACGTGATCTAACATAGCCTAACACGTGATCTAACATAGCTTAACACTGAACTCCCGCCTGGAAAAACCTACATGTCTACATCAAAGCTTTTAAATATGAAAAGCTCGGTAACGGTTACTTTCCGCGTGATGTTTGTAGAAAAAAACTTGCGTTGAATAATACAAACTTTAATGAAGGCCTGTTGTTTTTCCTTGCGGGAGTTTGGTGTGACGGTAAAAATAAACCAAATTAACTCATCTCTCCTAACCTAAAATTGTGATCTCACCTAATCTAATATCTACCTGACCAGATAACAAACCTAACGTACCCTGGCTTTGTATAATTTAACCCACCCTGACACCTACACCGTTCTAACCTAGCCTAACACTTCTCAAACCTAACCAACCCTTGAACACATCTAGCCTGCTTTGGGCCACCTGAGACTATCAATGGTAGCAGCACTTGGGAGGGTTCGGAGGCGTGGCCAGTCAACAGCACCGTAGAGGCCACCTGCATCGAGAACCACACCCGCACAGACTATGAGGACAATGTTACCCTGACCTGCACTGAACACGGCTGGGAGAATGCACACCCCTGCCTACCAGGTCAGTGCCTCACCACAAGTACGCTGCACCCGATGCCAGGCAACTTGTCTCTTAAACCCCACCCCCTCACCCACTGCCTGAAGATTGAAATGCCAAGAACTTGAAGCCACGACTTCAGGTAGGGTGCAGGACTTAAGAGATAAGTTGCCTGACGATGGATATAATTCCTCTCATTATACTGAGGGCGCATGTACTGTGCTTGGACATTAATCCTTCTGGTAAGAGCATTCTTTTCAGAAAGCGTTATCGGTAGCCCACTGTGTGCTTTCTATACTCTCGCAAAATTTATCAAACTTTCCGCATTTCCCTCTGACGCGATATGCCGGTTTACGCCAGATGAGAGGCCATACAAGGTGTGATGCAGTGGGTCTGCTGGCCATTCCTTGCTCACTTGACTGTTAGCCAATGCATGTTCCTAAATATGATTGTGTCTTCAGCCTATCACAATGTATAAATTCAAGCAGGTAGAGTCTTCCAGTTTGTATAATTTTAACACTGTGGGCTCATAGGGCCCAAACGATCCCGGCCATGGTTTTATAATTATATACCTGACCATTTGTGACTGATATTGTATATGACCACTTTATATAGACACAAACTTTAAGCAAAATTTGTCATACCATTTAGAAGTTACAAGGCAGCAAACAATGATAGAGTCTAATAGAATTCTAGCTGGTCTTCCGTGTGTGTGTGTGTGTGTGTGTGTGTGTGTGTGTGTGTGTGTGTGTG